>PVIH01014549.1:8228-53382 GCA_004025045.1 Sigmodon hispidus | reverse complement strand
GCAATCTACAGATTCAATGCACTGCCTATCAAAATCCCAACACAATATTTTTTGGACTTTGAAAGAACAATACTCAATTTCATTTGGAATAACAGGAAAGCCAGGATTGCCAAAACAATTTTACTCAACAAAAGAACCTCAGGAGGTATCACCATCCCTGACTTCAAGCTATACTATAGAGCTACAGTAATAAAAACAGACTGGTACTGGCATAAAAACAGACTTGTGGACCAATGGAATAAAATTGAGGATCCAGATATTAACCCAAAAACCTATGAACACCTGATCTTTGACAAAGAGGCCCAATATATTCAATGGAAAAAAGATAGTGTATTTAACAAATGGTGTTGGCATAGCTGGATGGAAGTATGTAGAAAAATGCAAATAGATCTGAGCTTGTCACCCTGCACAAAACTCAAATCAAAGTGAATCAAAGACCTCAACTTAAACCCAACCACTTCGAACTTGATAGAAAAGAAAGTGGGAAATACACTTCTACAAATTGGCACAGGCAACCACTTCCTAAATATAACACCAGTGGCACAGGCACTAAGACCAACAATCAATAAGTGGGATCTCCTGAAGCTAGGAAGCTTCTGCAAAGCCAAGGACACTGTCAATAGGACAAAACGACAGCCTACAGAATGGGAAAATATTTTTACCAACCCTAAAAGTGATAGAGGACTTATCTCTAAGGTATATAAAGAGTTCAAGAATCTAGAGCCCAAAACCTTGAATAACCCTATCAAAAAATGGGGCACAGATCTAAAAAGGGAATTCTCAGCAGACGAACTACGAATGGCTGATTGGTACCTGAAAAAGTGCTCATCTTTAACCATCAGAGAAATGCAAATCAAAACAACTTTGAAATACCACCTAACACCTGTTGGATTGGCTAAGATAAAAGGCACAGATGACAGCCTATGTTGGAGAGGATGTGGAACAAGGGGAACACTCCTCCATTGTTGGTGGGAGTGTAAGCTTATTCAGCCACTTTGGAATGCAATATGGAGGTTTCTCAGAAAATTGAGAATCAATCTCCCCAAGGACACAGCAATACCACTTCTGGGTGTATACCCTAAAGAAGCACAGTCACACTCCAAAGGTATTAGCTCAACTTTGTTCATAGCAGCATTATTTGTAATAGCAAAAACCTGGAAACAACCTAGATGTCCCTCAACTGAAGAATGGATTATCAAACTGTGGTACATCTACACAATGGAATACTACTCAGCAGTAAGAAAAAATGATATCCTAAAATTTGCAGGCAAATGGATGGATTTGGAAAATATCCTCCTGAGCGAGGTATCACAATCTCAGAAAGATAAGCAGGGGATGTACTAACTCATTAGTGGTCTCTAAACAAACGAACAAGAAAAAAAGCCAAGCATGCCCAAGCGGCAAACCACAACCACTGAACAGTGTGGGATCAGAAACACCCTGGACTGACCCTTCGGACCCCACTCCAACTATAGGAACACCTGACTCACTCTTGAGGGAGTGTGGACAAAACTGGATTTGGCCAGTAATGGAGACTGATCTAAGCATTATTGGGTCAGTGGGACCATAGGACTGTCTGCTCCCTGCCCAGGGAGGAGATGGGGAATTGTGGAGAAGAAAAATGACCTGATGTGGTGGGAGGGGGAAGGGACCTTGAATAAGGATATACAGGGATGGAAAAAAAATTCAGAGGGAAAGCTGAACACAAAGTAAATATATGTGTAGCCATCTTATTTGCATTATCACGCTTGATAAGTCATGCTTATGATTTTTATCTTCTTTATAGTTATTGTTAACTTTTCAGCATTTTAAATTCACTTTACTGTTTTTTTGATAAATACAAAATAAATAAAGAAGAAGAAAATAATAAATAAAAATGAGGAAATTGAATCCTATGGACATTAAGTAAAATTCTAAACCCATTTCAGCAAGGTATTAGATCTGTAATGCCTTTACTAAAAATGACATCGATGTTTGATAAAGAATTCTTCTTCCAGAATTAATGAGTCCAGTTCTCACCTATCTGCGGGAACTCACTGGATCTCACTCTGGGGTTTTTAATTAAGCCATGTAGGTGGGAGTGTGGCTTTTCTTCTTACCTCCATTCTCCATTCTCTTAACCTATTTATTTATTTATTTATTTATTTATATTATTATGAAAAAAGAAGTCACACTTTCTATGCTTGTATATCCTTATTCAAGATCCCTTCCCCCTCCCACCACATCAAGTCATTCTCTCTTCTCCACAATTCCCCATTCCCCACCTCCCCCCTGGTAGGCGGTCCCAAGGCCCCACTGTCCCAATATTCCTTAGTTCAGCCTTCACTCCTGGCAAATCCAGTTTTCTCCCCCCAACCTCAAGACTGAGTCAGGTGTTCGTCTAGGGGGAGTGGAGTCAGTCCAAGGTGTTTCTGATTCCAAACTGTTCAGTGGTTGTGGTTTGCAGCTTGGGCATGCTTTGCTTTTCACTCATTGCCTTTCATTATCTAAGTCAAGTCAATAAATGGGCGATTTCTGAACTTATCAAATTATTTAAAACATTGTTCTCTTGAATTATTTATACAATTTACAGCAATTCAATGTGGCTGGACTGGTCTTTAAGAGGCTTTGGAAATTATACATAGTTATAATTATTGACACAAAATTTCCATGGAAACTAGAATTAGTTTTTCCAGCAGTAGTTTTGCCTCTGTCTTTCATCACTAATAGCTAAAGTTTAATGTATTCTACATTTTTCAATACTTCAGATATATGACCTTTTAAGTAGAGAATTATTTATTTCAAATTACAGGTGCTGAATATATTTCAAATATCAAAGATTTCAGACCAAGTCAGAGAGGGTTTTACTCATCATTTGAAATCCAGTTCTTAGCATTATGAAATTATTTCAATTTATAGACTTTATTAAAGCTGAACTAGTACAGTGAATACGTCATGTGCATTTTAATGCACGCTAAGACCTGGAAGATATGATATTTTGGTCTACTTACAATCTTTTCATATTAACAAGTTGAGATTTTTGTGTTGGAACTGGGAAGAATCCCAGCTATTTCATGGATGAAGGTTGAATTTTTGAGCAGAGCTGGGGGGGGCAGGTATATGCCTAGATAGCTATCAGGAAGTTACAAAGGCTTTTTGTGGTTTGACTGGGATCAAATCTGTGGTGTTTTCAATATCCAGGCATATAGTTTCTGTACACAGAGCAGAAAGTCAGGCTTGGTCCAAGCAATTCTTTATAGCTCAGGGCTATTGCTTAGTACAGCTCGATTCAGTTCTTCATGACCAGTTTTTCTGTGTTGTATCTCCTTTTGTTTTCTAGTCATCTGATAAAACTCTATGTCTCAAATCTAAGGCCCAGTCCTTTCTTCATGAGAATCACCACTGAGCCATAACTCCAAGCCTCATTCTTTTATTTATTTTATTAATATTTTCTATTTATTTGACATACAAGTAAAGACACAAAACTACTGTGTCAGATATGGGCAATTTATTATATCAGGAAACAGCAGTAGGTAGGATGCAAGCACATCAGTGAAAGTTTCCTGAGCAGGAGCTCTTAAACATGCTGTAAAGTGGATCATGTAAAACCAGCACACAGGAACTTGGAGCTTAGGAAATCCAGATCTTTTACAGTGAAAAGCAAGCATTTCTGGCCTTTGATCAGGAGAAAAACAGTGTTCACTACACAACTTTCCTTGAAAATATAACTCAGAGCAAATGAAAGTCTTTTGCTAACAAGATGTATAGAAAGAAAGAGACCCATGGAAATTTGTCTGTGAATAGGAGCTGAATAGTGTTTAATGTCTGAGATGTGAATCATACAAGTGAATGGGATTCAACTGAATTAGACTGGGAAATCTACTGCACAAGCACTATAGTAAAATGGCTTCAGCAAATTGAAAACAAAACCCAAGCTGAACTATATTAATTAAAATAATACTTGAAAAACATTCAGTTGTTAATTGTCTCAGTCAACATTAACACATATATGTGTGTGTGTATGTGTGTATACACATGTGGAGGTCAGAGGTCTATCTTGGATAACTTCTATTACTTTGCACCATACGTTTCTTTCTCTCTCCCTCTCCCTCTTCTTTTCTTTTCCCAATTTAAAGTCCTTATTCAAACTATCTGGGACCACACCTAAGTGTTCAGGGACTTAAGTGTGTCCCCAAGTGTCCAGAACACAGGAATTTCAATGGCCAAAACCACACCCTGGCATCTCATTTAACAACTGTGAGGGTGGGAAGAAGCCTTCCATAGTGCGTAGTGGGAAGCAAGCAGAAGGGAAGTTTTTGCAGAAGGGAAGTTTTTCCATTAAACATTTTTATTCTTCTTTCATATATTACATCCTGACTGCAGTTTCCCTTCTCTTTCCTCCTCACAGTCTTTCCCCTTACATCCTCTCTGCCCCAGATCCACCTCCTCTTTGTATTCCCTCAGAAAAAGGCAGATGTCCCAAGAATATCCACCAAGCATGGCATAACAAGCTATAATAAAACCAGGCACATACCATTACCTCAAGACTAAATAGGACAATCCAGTAGGAGGAAAGGGGTCCTAAAAGTAGACAAATAGAGAAAGCCCCTGCTCCTACTGTTAGGAATGCCACAAGAAGACCAAACTACTCAGCCATAACATGCAGGAGACCTAAGTCAGACCTATACAACCTCTTTTATCTCTGAGAGCCACAAGTTCCAGTCAGCAGATTCTGTGGGCATGCTCTCATGCTGTCCCTGACCCCTCTGGTTCCTCAGATCCTTTCTCCACCCTCTTCAACAGGACTTACTGAGATATGACTAATGTTTGGCTGTGGTTCTCTATATCTGTTCCCACTAGTTTCTGGATGATGCTTCTCTGATGACTATTGGGTTAGACACTGATTTATGAATATATCAGAATATCATTATGAATTATTTCATTGAGTTTTTGCCAGTTGTATTTGGTTATATCCCGGGTCTCTGAGCTGCCCAGCCTCTGATGCCTCACCATTCATGCAGTGTCAAGCATAGGATCCCTCTCGTGCCATGAGCCTCAAGTTGAGCCAGTCATTTCTTCAGCCACTCTCACAAGTTCTGCACTACCTTTACCTAAACAAATCTTGCAGGCAAGACAGAAAGAGGGTTGAAGGTTTTGTGGCTGGGTTGATATCTTAGTTCCATTGTTGGGAGCCTTGCCTGACTATAAAAGATGGTAAATTCAGAATTCCCCATTACTAGTAGACTTCACTGGGGTAACTCTTGTGGATTTCAGGGAGTTTCCACTGCACTACGTGTCTACATCACTTCCTTTTATCCTCCAATTACAGTTTTTGATCCCAGTACTCTCCCTCTGCCTCCCCAACTCCTGCCTGACCCTCTGTTCCAATCACTACCTGCCCACAGTCTACCCTCTAAATCTATCCTATTTCTCTTGCCAGGGAGATGCATACGTCAATACATACACTCTAGTTAGCATATAATGAAAACCCAGAGCCAGATATTGAGGAAAACCTAGAATATCAGAGAGAGGAAACAGAGTACAGTCAATTCTCATCTAGCCACCTTCTTAGGCCAAACAGGGTAAATGCCATCTTCAAGGTTCCTCAGCCTGATTGGGCTCTTCTACAGAATGCATGAAATCTCTGCCTTCTCCTGTCATATGTATCTTCCCTGCCCAGCTGTTTTATTTCCTGGTTCACCTCTGTATCATAATCCTAGAGTTAGGATTACAGGTGTGAGCTACTACTGTTTGGCTGTTAAGCTTTCAAATCACAGAAATCAAGCAAGATCTCTGATTCCTGAGTGATGGAATTAAAGGCATGGGTCACCACTCTCTGACCTTGACTGTGGGTGATTCTGTTCTCTGATATTCCAGGCTGATTTTATTAAATATACAATGTATCACCAGACATAGAACCTTCCTTATTATTTAGCCTCTCTGGGTCTGTGGACTGTAGCACGAATATTTTTTTTTTTTTTTACAGCTAATATCTACTTTAAGGAGAGGACATATAATGTTTGTCTTTCTGGGTCTGATTACCTCACTCAAGATTTTTTTTTCTAGTTCCACTCATTTGCCTGCAGCTTTCATGATGTCATTGTTTTTTTGACAGCTGATTAATACTCCATTATGTAAATGAACCATATTTCCTCTATCCATTCTTCAGCTGAGAGACATTTAGGTTGTTTTCAGGTGCTGGCTATTATAAATAAAGCTACTATGAGTAGAGTTGAGTAAGTGTCCTTGTGATAGGATGGAATGTCTTTTGAGGATTTGTCCAAGTAGCTGGATCTTGAAGTAGGCTGATTCCCAGTTTTCTGAGAAACTGCCATATTGATTTCTACAGTGGCTATACAAGTTTGCACTTCCACCAGCAATGGAGGGGTGTTTCCCTTGTCCCACATACTGGCCAGCATAATCTATCACTTGTGTTTTTGATTCTAGCCATTCTGAGAGGTGTAAGAGAAAAATTCAAATTAATTTTGACTTACATTTATCGTATGGCTAAGGATCTTGAACATTTCTTTAAGTATTTCCAAAGAGTTTGAGATTCTTCTGTTGAGAATTTTCTGTTTAGAACTATATTCCATTTTTAAACTGTATTATTTGGCTTGTGGATTTCTAGTTTCTTGAGTTCTTTGTATATTTTATGTATTAACCCTCTCTTAGATGTGAAGTTGTTGAAATCTTTTCCCATTCTCTGATATATTGTGTAGCCTCTAAAGAAATAAAGTTTGCCAGAAGATCAGAGTAAAGAGGCAGCCACAGAGTTAGCCATAGAGGTCAAGCAGTGTTGGCCCATGCCTTCAGTCCTAGCACTTGGGAGGTAAAGGCCAGAGTCATTTCAGAAGATGAAACCTCAACCAAGAAACTGTCCCCCCACCAGACTGGCCTGTAAGCATGTCTGTCGTGCAGATTCTTGATTTGTGATTGATGTGGGAAGGCGCCGCACATTGTGGATGGTGCCATCCCTGAGTAGGTAGTCCTAGATGCTGTAAGAAAGAAAGTGGAGTAATTCATAGACAAAAATCAGCACCTCCATGGCCTTTGCTTTAGTTTCTCCTCCATGTTCCTGCCTTGAGGTCCAGCCTTAACTTCTCTCAGTGATGGAATGTGACATGAGAGCTATGATATGAAACAAACTCTTTCTTCTCCAAGTTGCTTTTGATCATAATGTTTTATCACAGCAGTAGAAAAAAGGCAACCCAGATTAAAAAAAAAAGTCTCTCTTATTCTGCAGGTTGTCTTTTTATACTGTTGACAGTCTATTTTGCTGTGTAGAACCTTTTTAATTTCATTTAAGTCCTTCTATTAATTCTTGGGGCTGTCTCCTGTGCTAATGGGTTCTATTCTGAAATTTTCTGTTTATATCTATATCCTAATGTGTTGTCTTTATGTTTTCCTTTAGCAGTTTTCAATGTTTCTAATTTTAAATAATGATATCTGATGCAGTTTGAATTGATTTTTGTGCAGATTTAGAGATATGGATCTAACTTTACTTTTCTGCAGACAATATCCAGTTTTCCCAACATCATTTGTTGAAAGCTTTTCTGGTGCATAGTTAGGGCATCTTTGTCAAAAATTAAATGTCCATAACAGTGACAACTTTTTCTGGGTCTTCTATTAATTCTTTTGTTCTATATGTTTGTTTTACATAGCATAGTACCATGCTATGTTCTTTTGATACCAGTAGTCTTTCTCCAGTCATAATATGTAGAAATTCTTCTGACATTGCCAAATGAGCCCTAAGTGCAAAAACAGTCACTAAGTGAGAACCACTGTTGTATGGGCACAAGTTGAAGCCATGGTATTAAATAAGTTCATGGAGATAACTCACCAGAAAGAAAAGGCATGAGGGAGTAGCAAAATAAAAGAGCCACTGTACAACATTATTCCTCTCCTAACCTAGAGCTCAGGACTTAGAAATTTCAACTACATATTACTTTTTAATGAAAGAGATAGTTGAGTAAATAATTTGTACAAGCACCTTGCTGGACCATCTCAAATGTGGGAAAGTTTTGTCACCCTGTAAATTACTTTCACTCCTGTCTAAAGATGTAAACAGCCTTTGGATATCTGTCTAAATACCCAAGATCATAGAGCTCATTTTTCCATTGTGAATAAGGGCCTCACACTACAAAATATTAAGGTTTCTCAAATTTTTAAGAGTTAGAGGTCAGATCTGTAACTTCTGCGGGTCATGGGAAATTTTTCAGAGGCCGTCAAATTCTACATCCTTACTAATACTATTTCCTAATAAACCTGTGTTCTCACCTTTATTCCAATTTGCTTTATTGAGAATTCTATCAACAAAGAAATGTAGTGTATTTATTCTTTCTGTAATATGGGAAAAACAAGAACATGTGAATACATGTGTATGAACATGCCCATAATTGTGTTCCTATATATGTACTTATGCTAAAGAGTATGCACAGATAAAGCAGTGCTTTAATTTAAGATAAATTGCACCAGTGTTCTCCAAAGATGTGGATCATGGCCCTTCACTCACACATTTTACTGTTTCATGTAATTTTTCACTCATATGAAGTCTGTTTAATTTCACTTTTGTTTGTGTCTCCTCATGAGATGAGTAAACTTCTTCTTGACATTTGAGGAAGACCATGCTTTGGGTGTTTGATCAAAACCCTGGGGCCCCTCTAGACATTTAGGAGTAATTCATTAGTGATGCCACAAGCAGAACTGTCTGTGTGTGGTCTATTCATCTATGTTTCCCTATATGTTGTGGATAAATACATAGATGGATAGACACAAAGTCCATCTATAGCTACAAAATGGCTAAGGCTACTGATATGCAGTGTACCTTTCGATACTTTACATAACATGAAAACCAAGATGTTTTCATTTAAACCTTTAACAACTTAAACAAACATGTTCTCTTTAAATCCTTAACATATTTGAAAATCTCATGCTTACTTATCTGAGAGTGGCAAAGTCCAACAAGTAAGTTAATCAAATAATGCTCTAGGCAGAATTCTAAGATGTTCACATCATGTATAATCTCCTCTTCTTGAGTGCAGACAGAACTGGTGAACTATCTATAATTAACAGAATATGGCAAAGGTGATAGCATGTCACCTCATGATCTGTATAGAATTCTCTAAGCTAATTTGTTCTTTGAAATACTGATCAGATTGTGGAAGAGAGCTGTAATGAGTTTTGGCAAAGGCTACGAATCCTTGCAGCAATCCAAGGGGACCTGGAAGCAGTTCTTTCCACAGTAAAGTCTTTGATGAGGACATAGTCTAATTGAAAGTTGGGTTGCAAACTGCTCTGTGACTGCTCTCTTGACTTGTGGGTGATGTAAGATAATAAATGAGTACTGTTTTAAGGTAGTAAATTTATGTTCCACAAATAGAAATGTAATATAAACTGTGAAGATTCTTGTTTTTCTCTCCCTCTTAGTGTTTATTGGACGTTGTAAGTCTCATTGTTTTTGTTTATTTCAGAATAAACTTTAACATTTTTATGGAAAGGCATATTTTAATACTACTTTCCTTAAATTATCAAAAAATTGGAAAATATTCAAACCCTTTATGATCATGAAATTCTGTTGATAAGATCCAGAATCCTATTAATCATAATAAAAGTGATTTTATTCATATTTCATGCTGACATTCAGTTCAACCTCAGTCTCTTAAATGTTTCATTTACATTCAGCAATGAAAAACAAAACAAACAACGTGACTCATCACATAAACCTAAAGGACACAAAATAGACTTTGGCTAATTATTGATTATACTCTATCAAAAGCTTGGGTAGTACTTTTTCCCTGAATTGTTCACTAACTTGTTTTTCCTGTAGGAAATGAAGATTTACACATTTAGCTATTGAGAAAGACTAGACCAGATTAATAATGTAAGTATCTCAGTTTGTTTTATTAGTGAATAATTGGTTTCTAATTATTATTAGAAAAAATCATATGAAAAAATGATTTTGTGGTGATTTTATGGTTTATATCCCTCAAGAGAAGACTAACTTGTCCTATTTTATACACAAAATCATGTTCTAGAGTGGCTTTTTGGCATATTTGTGTTATTAATTTGAATAATATATAATGAATATATTTTAATACTACTTTGTCTATTATGTGAATTAAAATTATCCAAATTTTATTTGACAGAGTGAATCTGATAATTTAGAGGGTAGAATAAAGACAGGGTAAACTAAAAATGTTTGACGTGAATTTTAAATGCTTTGTAATAACTTTGTAAGTTTCTCTTTTCATTTGTTTTTATTTTTCTCATTTTTTATTATTAATAAAGTCTCATCTTTTATCCACGCATCCCCTTGTTCAAATGCCCTTCCCCTCCTGCCCCTACAAGTCACTCTTCTCCCCATCTCCTTATATCTTCCCAGGCAAGGACAGTAGGTCCCAAGGTCCCAAGATACCTTAGTTCAGCATCCACTCCAGGCAAATCCACTTTCCTCTCCCCACATCAAGACTGGCTCAAGTGTTCTTCTGGAGGGAATGGGCTCCAAAGTGCCAATGCCAGGTGCTTCAGATCCCAAGCTGTTCAGTGTTTGTGGTTTGCAGCTTGGACATGCTTTGCTTTTTGTTTAAAGCCCACTAATGAGTGAATACATCCCCTGTTTATCTTTCTGGGATTGTGAAACCTCGCTCATGAGGATAGTCTCCATATCCATCCATTTGCCTGCAAATTATAGAATATCATTGTTTCTTACTGCTTGCTGAGTAGTACTCCACTGTGTAGATGTACCACAGCTTGTTAATCCATTTCTCAGCTGAGGGGCAACTAGGTTGTTTCTAGGTTCTTATCTTTTCCACTTTCTTTTTTTTATTATGAATAAAGTCACATTTTCTATACGTGTATATCCTTACTCAAGGTCTCTTCTCCCTCCCACCCCCTCCAGTCACTCTCTCTTCTCCATATTTCCCCATCTCCTCCCCAACAAGGGCAGGAGATCCCAAGGTCCCAATGTTGCTCAGTTCAGCATCCACTCCTGGCAGATCCAGTTTCCTCACTCCAACATCAAGACTAAGTCAGGTGTTCCTCTAGAGGGAGTGGGATCCAAGGTGCCACTCCCAGGTGTTTCAGATTCAAAGCTGTTCAGGGGTTGTGGTTTGCAGCTTGGACATGCTTTGCTTTTTACTTTTTTTGTTTAGAATCCACTAATGACTGAGTACATCCCCTGCTTATCTTTCTGGGTTTTTATTTATTTAAAAAGGTTTTTTTTTTCTATATATACCATTTCTTCTCCTTCTTTCCCTCCTCCCATTCTCTCCCAGTCCTCCCTCAGCCTTCACCCATAACATCCCCATATCCATTCCTCAAGGTGAACAAAGAGTTCCAACGTGGGTTAGTTTAGTCTGGCATGTCCAGTTGAGGTAGGTCCAAGTCTCTCATCATGGTATTAAGGCTTGGTTAGGTGTTCCTCCGTAGGGAATGTCCTCCGAGATGTCAGTTCATACACCACGAATATAGTCTGATCCTACTGAGTCTCCACAAATTGCCCATGCCAAGTGGCAGTCCTCTAACCTGTGGAGGGTTTAGTTATTTCCCTGAATGTTCCTCAGTGGTTGTTTCTGACTCAGTGAGTTCCCAATAGCTCCAGTCATCTGTCTCTGTGGGTATCCTCATGGTCCTAATGCCTTTGCTCATATACTTTCTCCTCTCTCTCTCTTCAGCTGGATCAGGAGCTCAACCTAGTGCTTAGATATGGATATCTGCTTCTGCCTCTATCCATTGCTGGATGGAGGTTCTATAATGACACTTAGGATGGTCATTCATTTGATTATAGGGGAAGTCCTGTTTAGGCACCCTGTCTATTATTACTTGGAGTCTAGCCAGGGACATCTTGTGGGTTCTTGGAGGTTTCCTTAGCACCACGTTTCTTGATAATCCCCCAGTGGCTTCTATCAAGATATCCATTTCTTTTTTCTCCCTCTTTGTTGCTCCTCTCACTCAACCATCTCCTCCTCTCATGATTTGTTCTCACCTCTGCTTGGACACTCCTTGTTAAGATCCCAAATTTACTCAGGAGTTATTTTCTATTTATCCTTCCAAAGTGATCCCTGGATGTCTCTCTTAAGTTCCTTACTTTGTAAGTTTCTAAGAGTGAATTCTTATCTCCATAGTTGGCTTCCTTTTTTCTTTTTTCTTCTTTTTAAAATATAAAGTAGATGGCTACTTTTTTATAAAAACAAAAGTATTTCAACATGATTGTAATCATAAAATTCTTTGAGCGGAAGCGATGCACGCATATTATTTGGCATCTCTTATTATAACCTTTGAGATGTGTTCTTTCTCATGGGAAGGAAGCATTTAGGGTTTAGAAAACTGTTATTAAATGACAGAACATCATAGAACAAAGAAAATATCACATCAAAAAATGGTTTGACATATAAATAACATTAGAAGAGAAAATGCAACCGAGGGCTGAAGACCTCTAGATTTGAACTTTACAGTGCATCTATAAGACACATCATTTGATGTGAAAATAGCAATACAACATTTTAGCTTAAAGAATTAGAATTTTGTTTGATTGGGAAAAATAAATTTAGTTTTATAGTATGGAAATAAAAATATCAGCTCTATTTATTCTCCCTTTTATACTTTCTGAAAACAGTACAGAGATTATTTCAAAGGGCATTTTAGACTTAAAGATACTTCAACAAACACATGTCATAATTTGTAGCCACCCAGAAATTTTAAACATGTGACTTAGGGGAATGCTTCCAGCATAGTACTCTTGTTTTCCCAACCTAACAGTCAGATGCTCATTTTTATATACTTCCTTGCAGATATTTTGTAAACATTTGCCTTGAACTCAGCCAATGAGGTGTACCTTTGCAATATTTCAGCCAAAGAGGACCAATGTAGGGACGCTGACACCATGGAGACCATTATCTGAAGAAGGAGATGCAGAGTCCATGGCTTTCCATGGACTGTAGTAGTTTAGAATGAATCTGAAAATATGTAATGTCTACAAGCAGCAATGTCAATAGGAAGATACAACTTGGAACTCCGCTGTAGCATCATTTAGTTATTATTCTTTTATAATGTATCTTCAGGTTCTGGTACTAGTTTGCCCCGAAATTCTATTATATAGTTTCCTACTAACCAGCTGTAGCCATTTTGGAATTTGTAACTCAAAACCCAGACTGTTGTGAACTCTTTCCTAAACAAAGTAGTTATGAAAATGTTGTCATTTTTTAAAAGGATCATTCACAGAAAACATGTAAAATTGTTGACATTCTGACAAAAAAAATTTATTTTTTTTTTTTATTTCCTTGCAAATCAGTTGCTTGAGAGATAGGACCATTAAAATGCTACAAGTGAGTATGCTGGGGAAAGTACAATGCAAAGCAGTTGGCAGGTTCTATCATATTAGATGGGACAAATCCACTTTTAAAATTAAAATAATTATACAAAAACTGGTGTGAATAATAAAGATATACAATAAATAAAACTAGAATTGTAAAAGGTTGTCACTTACTGCATCTAAGTGACAGATATTCTCTTTGTGCATTTCTTATTTTTTTTAAAGTATCAAGAATTATAAATAAAGAAGCTAATATTAATTAGAAAAACATATGATTACAATTTTTCTTTTGCAGTTTTTTGAGACAAGACTATATATCACAGGCTGCCCTGAAATATAATATAGTAGCTCAGGCTGCCCTAAAATTCACAAACTAGATTGCCACAGTTTCTCAAGTGCTAGGATTATAGGTTTCAGATGCGTGCTTCTACACCTGGATATAGGAGTGTTTAAAATGGGAAGAGAAATAACTCTAGGCACTGTCTACAAATTTAGACACCAGCGTTTACCTAGATAATACTACTAAATAGGAAAAAATTAAAAAATGATAAAGGCAAACTTACAGTGAAGACAGCTTTGTTTGCATCATCTTTCTCATGAGTTTCTTGGGAATAGTTTGTTCATAGAGTCCACAATGTTTTGGTGCTGTGCACTGGTATTGTCTTAAGTTCTTGATCAGAAATTTGTTTTTTTTTTCCTTCTTTATTTTGTATTTAACAAAAAAAAAACAGTTACATAAATTTAAAATGAGGAAAAATTAACAATAACTATTAAGAGGATAAGAATCATAAGCATGGCTTATCAACAGTGGTAATGCAAATAAAATTGCTACACATATATTTACTTTGTGTTCAGCTTTCCCTCTGAAATTTTTTTTCCCATCCCTGTATATCCTTATTCAAGGTCCCTTCCCCCTCCCACCACATCAGGTCATTTTTCTTCTCCGCAACTCCCCATCCCCTCCCTAGGCAGGGAGCGGAGAGTCCTATGGTCCCACTGACCCAATAATGCTTGGATCAGTCTCCACTCCTGGCCAAATCCAGTTTTGTCCCCCCTCCCTCAAGAGTGAGTCTGGTGTTCCTATAGTTGGAGTGGGGTTCGAAGGGTCAGTCCAGGGTGCTTCTGATCCCAGGTTGTTCAGTGGTTGTGGTTTGCCGCTTGGGCATGTTTGGCTTTTTCTCTTGTTTGTTTGTTTAGAGACCACTAGTGAGTGAGTACATCCCCTGCTTATCTCTCTGAGATTGTGATACCTCACTCAGGAGGATATTTTCCAAATCCATCCATTTGCCTGTGAATTTTAGGATATCATTTTTTCTTACTGCTGAGTAGTATTCCATTGTGTAGATGTACCACAGTTTGTTAATTCATTCTTCAGTTGAGGGACATCCAGGTTGTTTCCAGGTTCTTGCTATTACAAATAATGCTGCTATGAACAGAGTTGAGCTAATACCTTTGGAGTGTGAATGTGCCTCTTTAGGGTATACACCCAGAAGTGGTATTGATGGGTCCTTGGGGAGATTGATACTCAATTTTCTGAGAAACTGCCATACTGCATTCCAAAGTGGCTGAACAAGCTTACACTCCCACCAACTATGGAGGAGTGTTCCCCTTGATTCGAATCCTCTCCAACATAGGCTGTCATCTGTGCCTTTTATCTTAGCCAATCTAACAGGTGTTAGGTGGTATCTCAAAGTTGTTTTGATTTGCATTTCTCTGATGGCTAAACATGAAGAGCACTTTTTCAGGTGCCTTTCAGCCATTGGTAGTTCCTCTGCTGAGAATTCCCTTTTTAGATCTGTACCCCATTTTTTGATTGGGTTATTCAAGGTATTGGGCTCTAAATTCTTGAGCTCTTTAGAGATCAGTCCTCTATCACTTGTAGGGTTGGTGAAAATCTTTTCCCATTCTGTATGCTGGCGTTTTGTCTTATTGACAGTGTCCTTGGCTTTGCAGAAGCTTCCTAGCTTCAGGAGATCCCACTTATTGATTGTTGGTCTTAGTGCCTGTGCCACTGGTGTTATATTTAGGAAGTGGTGGCCTGTGCCAATTTGTAGAAGTGTATTTCCCACTTTCTTTTCTATCAAGTTCAAAGTGGTTGGGGTTAAGTTGAGGTCTTTGATTCACTTGGATTTGAGTTTTGTGCAGAGTGACAGGCTCAGATCTATTTGCATTTTTCTACACACTTCCATCCAGCTATGCTAACACCATTTGTTAAATATACTATCTTTTTTCCATTGTATGTTTTGGGCCTCTTTGTCAAAGATCAGGTGTTCACAGGTTTTTGGGTTAATGTCTGGATCCTCAATTCTATTCCATTGGTCCACAAGTCTGTTTTTATGCCAGTACCAGGCTGTTTTTATTACTGTAGCTCTATAGCATAGCTTGAAGTCAGGGATGGTGATACCTCCTGATGTTTTTTGTTGAGTAAAATTGTTTTGGCAATCCTGGCTTTCCTGTTATTCCAAATGAAATTAAGTATTGTTCTTTCAAGTTCCAAAAAATATTGTGTTGGGATTTTGATAACCAGTGCATTGAATCTGTAGATTGCCTTTGATAGAATTGCCATTTTTACTATGTTGATCCTATCAATCCAGGAACATGGGAGAACTTTGCATTTTCTGATATCCTCTTTAATTTCTTTCTTCAATGATTTAAAATTTTTGTCAAATAGGTCTGTTACTTCTTTGGTTATAGTTACTCCAAGGTATTTAATATTATTTGTAGCTAATATGAAGGGTAATGTTCCCTTTATTTCTTTTTCAGCTCTTCTATCTTTAGTGTATAGAAGGGCTACTGATTTCTTAGAGTTTATCTTGTATCCTGCTACATTGCTGAAGGTGTTTATCAGCTGTAGCAGTTCCCTGGAAGAATTTTGTGGGTCACTTATGTATACAATCATATCATCTGCAAATAGAGATAGCTTCACTTCTTCTTTTCCAATTTGAATGCCCTTAATCTCTTTTCATTCCCTTATTGCTTTAGCTAAAACTTCGAGAACTATATTGAATAAATAAGGGGAGAGAGGACATCCTTGTCGAGTTCCTGACTTTAGTGGGATTGCTTTGAGTTTTTCTCCATTAAGTTTGATACTGGCTATTGGCTTCTTGTAAATCGCCTTAATTATATTTAGGTATTCTCCCTGTATTCCTGATCTCTCCAGGACTTTAATCATAAAGGAGTGTTGGATTTTGTCAAAGGCTTTTTCTGCATCTAAGGATATGATCATGTGGTTTTGTTCCTTTAGTTTGTTTATATGATGGATAACATTTACAGTTTTTTGTATGTTAAACCAGCCCTGCATTTCGGGGATGAAGCCTACTTGGTCATGGTGAATGATATCTTTTATGCATTGCTGTAGACGGTTTGCCAAAATTTTGTTGAAAATTTTTGCATCAATATTCATGAGGGAAATTGGTCTGTAATTCTCCTTCTTTGTTGTGTCTTTGAGTGGCTTGGGTATTAGGGTGATTGTGGCCTCATAAAAGGAGTTTGGCAATATTCCTTCAGTTTCTACTGTGTGAAATAGTTTGAGGAGTAATGGTAGTAATTCTTCTTTGAATGTCTGGTAGAATTGGGCACTGAAACCATCTGGGCCTGGGCTTTTATTTTTGGGGAGGTTTTTAATGACAGCTTCAATTTCCTTAAGGGTTATAGGCCTCTTTAGATAATTAATTTGATCTTCATTCAATTTTGGTAGATGGTACCTGTCCAGAAAGCTGTCCATTTCTTCTAGGTTTTCCATTTTTGTGGAATACAGATTTTCAAAATATGACCTGATAATTCTATGTATTTCCTGGGGGTCTGTTGTTATGTTCCCCTTTTCATTTCTGATTTTGTTGATTTGAACACTCTCTGCTTTTTGATTAGTTTGGCTAAGGGCTTATCTACCTTGTTAACTTTCTCAAAGAACCAACTCTTAGATTCATTGATTCTTTGTATTGTTCTTTTTGTTTCAATTGTATTGATTTCAGCTCTAAGTTTGATTATTTCCTGCCGTCTACTCCTTCTCAATCAGAAATTTCATTATTTGTCCTCACGTTAAGAGTGTCCCCTCTGAATTACCTTAAATATCAATTGGTGACTTCTTTCATATTTCCTTCCTAATTATTTTACTGTAAATGGCTGTACCTGATTTTGTTTGTTTGCTTCTCTGGCTTAGAATTATAAGATTTTACAGCTAAAATTAAGTCTAAATTTCATAATGTGCATTGGGAAGTAGCAATGTACATCTTTAATCTCAGCACTCAGGAGGCAGAGGCAGGCAGATCTCAGTGACTTTGAGGACACCCTAGTCTACAGAGAGAGTACCAGAACAGCTAGAACAGTCCCACAAAGAAACCCTACCTCAAAACAAACAAAAATTCATAAAGTACAATGACCCATTGTTGTGTCTGTGTAGAGTCCTCTATAAGTTACAGTATGCCTTATTGAGACTCAGAAAGAATAAGTTATTCTATATATTAGTAGCTGAACAAAGTCTTCCTCACTTGGACTTTGCTAGACTTTCTGCCACTGAAAATATTTTTGTGTCTAAGCTAAGATTGTGGTTGATTGAAAAGACATTAATCCCCCAAATGTACTATCTATGTGTAGCTGGGCCTGCTTCTTGTGACTCCATTCCTATCTATGGCCCTTATGTCCCCTTCTTCATTGGGTTTAACCTGATCTTGGTAATGGCTAAGATATGCTTTTTTTCTCAAGCACTAGAAATCTCAGTCCTGTTGTTTATAAGCATTTATTCAGGTTATCTCCTGTAATTCAAAGCTTTTACTCTTTCATCTAAAAAAGCATGTCAAGATATTTCTGTTCATCTTCCTCCAGTTTATTACATTTTAGACATCTAAACATCCAGTAATGAGCAAGAAATGATATCTTTTATAGTTGACAGTTGCACTGTCAGGTTTAGCTACTTCCAGATTCTCTCCTACTTCCTTAGCTCCATAAAATATGCTATAACATAAGGCATACCAAAGGGCATTTTGTTTGTGTAATCTCTGGTATACACTGTTATTTCTGGCCATCATATCACCAGAGTCTAAAATACTGGAATTTTACATCATCCAAAATGGCTTCTTCAGCCACATGTGCTTGTCTCATCTGCTAAAACACCTGAAATAGTTAAAGGCTTGCTGGGGCATTTCTCTCTTCAACCAGCTTCCTTGTGTGGCTTCTTGAGCTTCCTCAGAGCATAGTTGTCTGGGGGTAGTAAGAGGTTTTCAGGACTGCCTTCTTTCAGAGCAAGTATTCAATGACAGCCAAAGAAACTTCAAGGCTTTTCTTTACCACCAAAGCAGAAGAGGTGTTAAAAAAAAGAGGGTGTAAACACCAGTAGACTAAGAATATGGGAAGCTGGGAGCTTCTCTGATGCTTATCACATGAAAGAACTTTAGAATCTAGTTAACAGTCAGTTGCATATGTTCACCTGACTGATAGGACTCTAGTTTTGAAACAAATATAACCACCCTAGTAATTTGGTTAAATATTAGTAGACCCAGCATTTCTTTTGATTAAATAAAAGAAAAAAGAAGACCTTTGAACTTAAATGATCATCTTTAACCTTCACTTAATCTTCTTTATTGGAGGATGTAATTGTAGTCCCAGCTTAGTTCTATCCCTGGCTGGAGACAGACCTGCCACCATTCTAGAGCTGGCAAGCCAAAATAGGTGAGCCCATCTGGCATGACTCACTTTGGTAGCAGTGATTACCACACAGTTCTGGGCTGGCAGGACAGATCACCCTCCCTTTCACACACACCCAGGCTCACCCACAACCTGGAGCATTTCCTTGATCCTTTCAGAGATGGTGGACCGAATACACATCCAAACTCTTTCCAGTGAGAAACATTTTGTAAAGTCTTTGGCAGCATGTTGGCTGGCAAAGTCATCTGGCTGGCACACTCCTCCAGCATCAAGTTATAGCACTGCCACCTCTATTCTGTGGAGTTTCGAAATTTCATTTTGCACACCCTGTACAATGTGAATCATTCAGCTTGCAGAGGAGGAGGAGGAGGCCATCTGTTAGTCATGAGTAGATGACAAATACCCTGCACTGCAAATTTCCAGCCTCGTTTCACAATATTTAAGTAAACACATTTTGTAACCACTTTTATTTCAGAGTTCCTTAGTGTTTAAAATACGCTTTTTATAAACACTGTATCTTTTCTTTTGTTCTTTCAAGCAACTGTAATTATTATTAAATGATATTAACAAAAAACATCAAAAAGTGCTGTCTTGTTAAAAAAAAAAAAAAAAAAAAGCCTGAGTGGGGCAGGAATACAAGTCTTAATTGTATGATTATGCCCCATGCCATTTCAGAATAACTGCAGTGAGCTGCTGCTCCACCACGCACAGCTCCATGGTGACACCTGCTGTCTGCTGGTAAAATCCCCCAACTATTATAGTCCATAAAAAATAAAATAAAATGTTTCCAAATAGGTTTACTGAGCATCTTTCTTTTCTATGTTAAGAGCAGGAAGCAAATTGAAGAGAGAAAAGATAGTCACTCCATCCTTAAATTGCAAGAGACAGATTTGAGATCTACTTGAGATCTCATTTTGTCTTAGTTGCAAACCAGGCAACTTGGCACTGGATTGATTCAATCCTTTCTCACTTTTATTTGAAAATGTTAACAGATAATAGAAAAATAGTAAAATAGAAAGAGAAAAAGGATAAAGGCAAATGTGTGAACCCAAATAGCAGGACCTGAAGATGCTTCAAGTTTGGCTGTGTGCATCCTAAAATTCAAAAGACGTGCAGAATGTATGGCAAGTAAGTTAATCTTGGTACTAAAATTTGAACAAATTTCTTAGAAAGTTTCGATAGCATATCTCAGGTGATACAAGGGCTGACATGTCCTTAGGATTTGCACAGCCACCAAATAAGGCTGTTTCTTTTAACTTTGAAGAGAAAATAGGGTGTGTCATTGAGAAAATGAAATATATTCCTGCTGACAAGCAGAGAACGTGAGAAATGAACCTGCTAGCAGCTAGACCATGATGTTCTCAACTCACAAAAGCTGTGAAAAAGGAAAAAATAAAATAAGATAAAGTCACTAGGCAGTCACGAGAATAACTACACATCCTCCTTCTCTAACTAACATTGAGTGACTATTGGTTTTTTTATCCATGAAAACTGTTGTGCTACCCACCATTGGTTCTCATCCTTCCTAATGCTGTGACCCTTTAATACAGTGCCTCATTTTGGTGACCTCCAACCATAAAATTATTTTTGTTGCTACTTAATAACTGTAATTTTGCTACTGTTGTGAGTCATAATATAAATATCTGTGTTTTCTGATGGTCTTAGTCTACCAATGGGACAGCATCCTTGGATCCCCAAGAGGTTGCTATCCACAGATTAAGAACTGCAGCCCAACACAAAGTTGCCCCTTCTTTTTGAAAGTGTGAGATCTAGATTTATCCTCTCTTCCCCAGTACTTCCTGGCAATCACTTGTAGCAAACCCAGTCCCTTGACAGTCTCCTGTCTGCTCTGTCTAAGGGCCTCAGGATCCCTGATGTTAGCTCTTTTTTATTTTTCTGCAGCTAGCTTACAAATTTAACTTCTAAATCTCATTAGGACTGTGGAAGGTATGCTTTCTTAGAAAGAAGCAGAGTCTAGCAGTGTTGATTCAAAAGATACTTCAGTTAGTATTAACAGGCAGTATTTCTGTTTCCTATTTTGTGTGTTTCTTGTAGAGGAACAACTATGCTTTCCTTAGTAATATTACCATGACTTAATATTCTTTTGTTGTTCAGGCTTTTCAGTAAAAAACTATCTTGTAGTTTGCTGAAGATTATACTCTCCTATGAAGCCTCAAGATATTAGCTGGTATTTTGGTCCTGGCCAAACACAGTTCCATGTCCCTTTGGAGAAACCCTAAGAATGACTAGAAGTTGATGCTGGCCACCATGCCTTCCCTTTCTGTAATAGCTGATGACTGACTTAGAGATGGAAATCTGCAGGGTCAGGATGAGGTTCAGATTTTATCCTCTTTATGACATTTCTAGTTTCTACTTGTTTCTCCTGTTTCCACACTCATCTCTCTTGTAATCACTTAACAGAGACCATACAGATCTGCTTGTCAGGTTCTGCCTTTAAAGAGCTAAACCTACAACTCATATCTAGCCCTTTGAATATCCCCCTAAGCTAGAAACCACATCCTACTTTTTTTGGAGTCCTTGGGTGGAAATTTAGGTCTGACATGCCATTAGAGTTCTCCATGCAGCATAAGGTAGATCCCACTCCAACTAGCTACCCTATTAGCCTATTGGATTAATAGCCCCCTATGACTCCTCTATTTAACTCTAAACATAGGAGGCCAGGCTCTATCTTTAAACCAAATTCACTGCATACAAAAACTAAGGTGAGATCCACAGTTTAAGCTTGACGTTAATGTAGGAAATGGCATTCATAGATAAATTCCTGTGCTTCGGTTACCTTTTTTATTCTCTGACAATCCAAAATAAGAAATTATTTGGCTTTAAACCCTGGAAAGGAAGTTTTGGCAAGTCCCCAAATCATGTGATGAGTGGTAGAGAGGCAAGGGGTAGGAAGGGAAAGGCTCAGGTTGAATTCCTCATATTTCCTGAAGAAGCATGTGGGGAGAATGAGTCTGCTCACATGTCAACAAATGACTTAAGAATTTAAGTTGATGTTGCTCAAGTAGAAAGCCTGAGGCATGTGTGTGGAGAGAGGGTTGGAAATAATGCTTGAAAGAGCACTGGAATGTTCATTAGAAAATCTCCCATAATTGGCCATATAGACCTAACAGTCTTGTCATCTTTGTAGCCTCAGTTCTCATATTATTAATGAAGAGATAATATCTATATTATTAGTCTGTGGATATGGTTCAGTGATAAAGCACTTCTGTGTTGTCCTTCAGGTCCTGGGTCTCACCCCCAGCACTGACAAAAACATGATTGTACCAACCTCAGAATTAAATGGTCTCATCCACAGGACTGAAGAATTTCAATAAATAAATGCAAAATAATGCTGCCAGGAAACCTCTGGAAATAAGTGTCTAATTCACTGACTGAAAAAAAATTTAAAGAATGAAAACTTAGTTTAATTTCAATAGGTAGTTAAATGAGCAACAAATATTTGCTAACCAACTACTGTCTTCAAGGTGCTTTGTTAACTGCTACACAGACATTTTTATTTAATACTAGTAACAACCAATAATTTAAATGATTATTATCCCATTTAAGAAACTGAGCCCCAGACACAGTGGCATATGTCTGTAATCTCAGCTGAAGCTGAAGCAGAAGGATGTTGATTTCCAAGCCAGTCTGGTCTACATAATGACCTTGTTATAAAAGTGAAAACAAGAAAAGAAACTGAGACATGGAGACATTACATAACTTATCAACTTCTTCATAGCTGCTGAGTTATAAGACCAGGGTTTGAACTGAGGCTTCCATAGTTGAAAGTGAAGATGTACTTCTTCACAGATGCTTAAGCTATTAGCAAGTACTACAAGATACAAACGCTGGCTAGTAGCAATCATACCATCCTAACACAAACAATTCTTTCTCTTATCAGAGATTCTATAGAGCTAAGTTCTTCTATCCATGTTCTTATCAAGCACACCAGCAAAGAAATAACATAGCAATAGTGTTCAACTTGGGGAAGGTGATGTATATAATTCTGTCACTCAGGATCTTGGGAATACAGTATCATTGCCTGCTTAACAAGGTTATGATGAATTGAACAAAGTTAATATTTGCAAACTCTTTAGGATATCTTCTAGAATGTAACCAGTGTTATGTATACTTATTAAATAAATAGCTACATGATAAAAAAAACTTAAAATTAAAAATATTATTAGCATACATCCAGACCTTTCTGTCTAAATTCTGCTCAAAGCTACTCTGCAGTTCATGGTTCATGCAGTTCAAGCTACACACTCACCTTTTCAGTCTTCTCCCTTGCTCCCCTTAGCACAAATCCTGAGCAAAATAGGTTTTCTCTGGGATCCTATAATAGATATATCTGCTCACCCTTCACTTTCCTCTTCTCTCAACTGTACAAAACCACTGTTAGCTCAACATTCCTCTGTTCAAATTTGCAACACCCGTAGCAAGCTGTAAAGGCCATCAGAGCAGGTGTATGGCAAATTGCTGTGCCAGTGTTTTCAACTATATATGGTTTCTGCAATAACAGAAAGAAATTTAAAACCCACAAAGGATGCTACCACCAGATCACAGTCTGTTACTGAGATGTGCAGCAACCAAGGAAGACAAGAATTAACACCAACATGGTAAAGGAAAAGAAAACCACACCCAGATGTTTTTCTAATTTTCGCTTGTGCCTACATGCACTTTAATCCTTCATATACAGGTCCATGCTAAGTCATCAAATGCCCTGAAGCAGAGGAAACACCCAGATTTCCCAGGAGATTCTTCACTGCCATGTCCAACCTAGGTCTTGCCAAGAATGTTCCCTCAGAGGACAACTCATGAAACCTCTTTCAGTTCAAGTCCCCCAACATTTCTACAGTAGAAGTATTTGGAAGGAAAGTGAAGGGAACAGATTTCGTATAAAGATACTCACATCGCCACCCTGAGAAGCACATACCATCAAATGATGTCACTACCAAAGTTCAACTGAAGGCACAAATCAAAGCAGGAACTCCTTCAGTCTCATTCTCATTCTCACTGAGAATGGATCCTTCCCCATGCTTTCTGGAGAATTTGGCTTCTACCTCTCTACTTGGTGCTCCAGGATTGCTCTCTGTAGGGAGCTGCGTACAGCCACACCTTAACATGGCGTTGGCCTTGAGTGCTCTCCCTGGTAAACAACTCCATATTTGTCTAAGGCCAAGGATCTGGCTTGCTTCCGCGTATCTGAGCCTATCGGTGATGCTCACGTGGCTATCTTGGATTGGAAGCCCTGAGGGTATTTCACTAAGAGCAGGCTTCCCCCCAGTGTTGGTCGTCATCCATGAGAGAATGGTTGTTCGTCTGAGTGAGTGAGTGAGTGAGTGAGTGAGTGAGTGAGTGAGAAAATGAGCTAGTGAGTGAAAGATAAGAAGAAACCAGATTGTAAAAGGCCCGAATAAGTGCAGAGAGAAGGATCGGTGTTGCGTGTTCCTTGCTGGCTGAGGTGGCGCGGGACAGCTCTCCACTTGTAATTTCTCTTTGTATTGTTCCTGGTAGAGGTCTCCATCGTATCCTGTCTCAGTAGGTGTTCTGATCTATCCCACTAAGCTCTATCCTACTTGAGTTTTCATTTTCTTACTGCTCCATAAAATGACAGCTAATTATGAATTGAAACAACTTATGGACAATCTAATACAATTGCACTTTCCTTCTAAGGGTCCTACATTTTTAGAAAGACCTGTTATTTTATCTCAAGGAGAAACTATAGGGGTAACTGGGCTAAACTTGTCTTCTGACTTCATAGATTGTTTGTTCTTTGAAGACAGGGATTAGGTTCAGCTTTGAAATTATTTGTGGCGGGAGGGGGAAGGGACCTTGAATAAGGATATACAGGGATGAAAAAGAAAAAATTCAGAGGGAAAACTGAACACAAAGTAAATATATGTGTAGTAATCTTATTTGCATTATCACCTTTGATAAGCCATACTTATGATTTTTATCTTCTTCATAGTTATTGTTAACTTATCAGCATTTTAAATTCATTTTACTGTTTTTCTTGATAAATACAAAATAAAGAAGGAAAAAAAGATTAAAAAAAAGATGTCATTGTATACAAGAGCTCAAGGATAGAACATAGCTAGATTACACAGTACCTCACTTCTGCATTGATTGCCCTCTCACAGGGGTGTGGGTGAGGAAAGACTTGTTTTCTTTAAGGGGTTGGCCACAGGGAGTTTAATTATGCTCCAGTAAGTAAATAAGCAGCATTAATGGGCTTTTTTTGTAAATGGGAAGATCATAAGAGTGGATATGAAACTGAGAGGACTAATAATTGAGTTCGGTAGGGTACATGATGTAAAATCACTAAATATTAAATAAAAATACAATGCTGGAAAAAAAAACCCAGAATCTGCACACATATGTACTCAGAAACTGAAGCAAAATACACAGTTCTTGCATGAGTCTGCACCAGCTCTGTCTAGGTACTGAGAAAGGAAGAAGTGACACATGCTCCATTCCTAACACAGACACTATCTCCAACTGATAACCACTTGCAAATGAAAATTTAGTTTTTTCCAAAGGATTCTACTGGAGAGACAAACTATACTTCAGGACAGGCTCCACTCCCAGCAGTAGATGCCAACAGAAAACAAAACCCAATGGCATCTTTGAAGGTTCTATGTCTTGTAATGTCATGGCAGAGCTTTAAAACCAAATTAACATGTTTTTATTTTATTTTCTTTCTATAATTTGGAGGGGAGTCTGTGTGTCAGTATATGCACATGAGTGATGGTTATGGCAGAGGAGACAAGATAAATCAGAACCAGTAAGTAGTAAAGAAATTTCCTTTTAATACTTTTTCTTAAAGTATTCTTTTATTTAAAAGATGTTTAGTTTTCCTTAAAGTTTTAATTTAATTGTTCTTTTGCTACTAATATTAACTACAATACAAGAAAAAGTTAGCCCTGACTATTCTCCATTTTATTATTTAAAAGAAATTAAACGCAGAATTCTATAATTGTAGAATTAGAACAGCATGCATTGTTAACTAAGTGAATACTCATAACTTATGAATTAGAATCATAAAATGGTTTATCTGTCCAACAAAACACTACTAAACTGTTCTAATAGTAGAGAGTGAGTGGGTTGATGCTATGAAAAGATGTTTTCAAATCTAAAAACCCTGTGGTGTTGCTTTGTCAATGTATCCATTTGGAATGGAATCCACAACTCTGGGTTTGATTGATTGTGGTTTTCTGTAATGGTCTCCATCTACTGCAAAGAGAAGTTTTCTTGTTGATGGGTGAATGTGAGTTTATCTGTGGGTACTAGAACAAACATTTAAACTGTGGTTAGGGATAATTCAGACTTAATCAATTGCGGGTAGTTGTGTTATCCTCTAAGATCTCTGACTTTACTACTCCTAGGTGATTAACATAATTTCCTTCTTATAGAGCAGCATAGTTATAAATTTTCACCAACGTAATTCCTTAGCCATGAGCTGAACAAGGACAGCAATAGATGTAGTAAAGTGGTCAGGGAAACGCCCATAAAGTCTCAGTAAAACACAAAGAACTACGGGCAAGTAAGGAATGCTGAGAGTAGGAGAGAAATAGTCTTTCCTAGGGAAGAGCACACCAACTGGTTATCCAGTACCAAATGGTCATTATTGAAAATACACATCAAGTAACATTATACAAGTATCACTGAAAAATTATATTTAAGTATTGAGGAATATATATGTATATACATATATGTATGCAACAACTGTTAACAAAAAAAAGAGGCCATGAACTTGAAATAGAGAAAAGTGTATAAAGGAGACTTTGGAAGGTAGAAAAAGCAGGAAATGATGTAATTATATTATAATCTCCAAACAGTTTTAAAAACACTGTGGTGTAACATTTGTATGATCACATTTATATTATTAGGTAGTTTCATGAATATGTTTATTTTTAAGGGCACAGATGATTTATAGAGGAATATACTACATGTTGACTCCTGAAAGTAGGCATGGAAAGCTGATTGAGAAAAAAAAAATCTTTTTACCTTACTGTGAGTAAGACCTTCTCTGTGTTTCTAATATAAGATATAAATTTTGGTGTTGGTATTTTTGTGATTTTTGTACTTTTCAGCCTACATTAACACAATGTACATTGTATAACAGCAAGAGAATTGTATCTTCAAAAAATCAAAATGTGTTTTAATGTTGGTCTTTTAAAGAATTTGTTCCAATAATTATGTTTGCAACATAATAAAATCTACAACACTGAATTTAGAAAAAACAGGGCAGAAAATGTATTAAATCAAATCTTTTTCTTCCAAAAAGCTGATTAATCAGTTTGCTGAAGTCGCTAGAAAGACATTGTTATAAGTATTATGCTCTTGGTATCCAGAAAAATGTCAGTCATTTCCAGTTTTTAGACAGTTGCAAGAGTATTCTTATGTTAAGAACTGAGCACAATCTTGTATTCTTAAAGATAATATTGTTTTTAAGTAATAATCACATTTTTATGGAAAAGAAAACAAGATATTTATCAATAGTTAGATAAGAACTATTATTTCAAACTCTAAGTAGATTTTTACTAAAGAGTATACCTTGAAAAAATTTATGTGTCATATTTGCTCATAAAGATACAGTATAGATAGTTGAAACCTTGATACTTCTCAGCACAACTAACAAAATGAGATCAAAAGTAGTTGTTTTACTCTTATCTAGAAAAAATGTAGAAATTTTGGGACATAGAGTCTAAGATTTATACAAGAAAAGAGGAAATATATATTGCCCTGGAAAAGTTATGTACTGTAGTATAAACTTTATTTTCATTGTGTAATTTATGCCTATCTGCTACTATCACTAAAGACATCATTGTCTGATTTCAGGTTCCATTTTTTTATTTTATTATGTGACCTGTTATGTAAAATGTTGAATGTTCACAAAATCACATAAAGAGTGAGATGTGCAGTGTTCTATCAAAAGAAACACTGTGTTCCTGTTCATGTGTCAATTCTTTCTTGTTTGAATTTAATCTTGCATCCAAAGTATACTTAAACAACCATTTTCTCCACTATGTTTGACTTCAGACGTTACTGTGTGTCCATTGTTGGTAATGACTGCTTAATTTTCCAACATCTATTTCTACTCTCTATGAAAGCTTTAACTAAAATTAAAGATTTATTCAATGTTAAAAAAGAAATTATTTGTGATATTTTTCTCTGTTTTTATTTTGCTGAAGACTAAGCTCACTAAGAGTACCTTCTTTCCCAATCCTGTAGCATATAATGAGTATTAGAAATAGCTTGGGTTTTGTTTGTCTTTTATATAAAGGTAGAAGTTTCCTGCCATAGAGTTGAGGAATGGACTGCATAGTCCTCATTATTCAGATTACTTTAGTTGGTGGTAACAGAACGGGTTCTTTCTATTATCCTCACCTTGAAATCTTGCCCTGATGGTCCAATATCTACTTCATTTTAGTTCTAAAACTTCAGGTTTTTTAATCTATTGCATTACAAGGAATTTCAAATTCTTACCTTAATGAGAAATACTCAAGAGTAAAACAAAGCAATAAAACACTCACCTTATTGACTGAATAAGAATTAAATAGGTGCCTGTTACACAATAGGTTCTCAATAAATAATTGTCATATCCTCAGCCTTTAATGTCATGCCTGACCTTTGTTGATAGTCTTTGATGCCAGACACATAAGCAAGCTAATGTTGGCAGAATGTTTTATCTTGTTCTCACCAAATTCATGCCATGTGGGCTATGTGCTAGGTAATTTTCAAAGAGTGTTTACATTACCCTCAAGAACTCAGCTACTATTTTGTTCCTCAATAAGACCATTGTCCAGAGCTACAGATAAGAACCAGAATACTTTTCTCTGACTTCTACTAAAGGTGAACAGTGCCAGAATTAATTAGCTTGAGCTAAGAAAGAAGTCTATGTGAGCCACAGACATAAGATTCCCCTTGAAATTAAAAAAAAAAAAATCACAATTTCTACTTTATAAATGCCTTTTCAGATGCTGTCATTTAACAGGAAAAGCTTTCAGAATTCATTTTTTCCAGGCCTATGACCTCTCACCTACTTTGAGTGATTCACTCAGTCTATTCACTCTCCAGGAATGTTAGCTTTGGCAGAGAAATTCAAGTCTCTTAAAATAAACACAACCGGGATTTTCATCTCCCAGCAGTCTCTGCTGCTGCATAGTTCACACACTGTGTGGCAGGATATGTTAAATTCAAGTAATCATCTCTCAAGTGAGATCCAGGTCCTGGTTGAACCACTCAAGTATTACTCATGCATTAATTTCCCAAGAAGAGTATGAGTAAGAGCCAGCCATTATCTCCCAGGTAATAGCCATAGGCCCTGCAAATTATCTCATGCCACAATCAATTACACTCATCCAGAAAATGGCATTTGGAAAGGAAGAAATCAATTCCAAAGCTCTTTTAAAGATGTACATTCTAAAGAAGAAAGCTGAATTACCTTGTCAGTTTTTGAAGGTCAATGTACCCAGTCGGTGTGGCTTAACAATATGTTCAACAATGTGTAGAAGTTTGAATAGTTCAAGCAAATATATGAGGCAGAACTCTTAAAAGCACAAAGTCTTCCAGGAAGAACAAGACAAATGAATACCACCACCACCACCACCACCCCACCACCACCCATCCCCCGCAAAATGACAGAAGCCAGATGGATTATAGCCTTAAAGTGAGAGCAATAAAACTTTTCTCTGAATGACACTCAGAATTTCAATGCTTCCAGGTGTGCGACTATGAACTTGTATATTATCTTTGTTTTCTCACCAATAAATAGTGCATGCCATAACAAACTAATCAAGTGATAGTTAATAACAATGATTAAATAAGATGGAAATGAAAAAAATCACTGTGTTTCTACCATTGCCTGTAATAAAACAGCAGTCTAAGAAGTCAGTTCAAAGAACTTATTGCTATTCAGAGTTACTTTTCAATGAATGTAAACAGGTAATTTAAGCTACCATTTTATATTATCTTACTTTATTTTATCTTAAATGTAGTTCATGTCTTGTTCAGTATCTGAAACATGGTGAGTGCTTAACTTTTGCTAACTGAATAAATGACTGAATTCTCCAGTGTAGTTAGATTAAATTTGTATACAACACAGTAATAATAGAGACCTTCATTTTTGAGTCTCCCAAACTTCTTGTATATTGCCTAAAGAAATAAAAAGGCAAAATTCTGATGCCATAGAAGAACCTTTTTGCTGTCAGGTTTCTTGAATGGTTCTTAATAGTATATCTCTGGACACTACTAAATGGTTTTTCTGATCTAAAACATAGCCATAGAAATGAGCTTTTTTAAAAAGTCAACAAAAATCCTTAATGAGATATAATGAAAGGACCTTTTTGCTTTAGTTCAGCAAAGAGGCTAAAACAAGTCTGAAAATGTAGCAATCTACCAGTAGCTGAAGTCTCTATTCACAGTGGACAGACTAAATCAGAGAGAAGCCTCAGTCCACAAAGAAGAACATCACCCAGCTCATGGGCACTCACTGTCTTGCTTAGGAAAATGTCAACATTGAAATATGTACAGTGTTAAAATGATTTTTTCCTTTAAGTGAACTCTTCATGAAATGTGCTTTATTTTTCTTTGTGCAATATAAAGGAAAACAGAGTCACATGGTTTAGGAAATAGCAGTCTTTAGAGAAACAGGAAAGCATAAAATACATTAGTGCTGAGTGATTTTCCCACAAGAAAGCTTTACCTTCACCAGAGGAAACACAAGGATAATAAGACCTTTCTCTTAAAGCAACAGCCAAACCAAAATGTGGGGCACCCCTGGGGTGACTTTTTCTGTGAAGATCTGGCCTTGAAGAAGAACTCGAGGCATAAGCAAGAGCTAGTGTGGTGTGCTGTATTGGGAAGGTAGGTTCAGAAAAACACATTTACCTCTCCACTACTCTACTTATATACACCTTGCACCCTGTTTCCGTACATATGGAGTTGATGTTGCTCTTATATGGGGGATTTGGAAAGTGGTGTCCCTGTTCATGCTGAATCTTTACCATTTATGCAATACGTGGTATGACCAAGGTATTTGTTCTGTATCAACTAAATTTCTCCAGCACTGTATTTTACCTAATATAATTCACAAAAGAGCATCAAATCAGACTTAGAGGAAATAGCTTATCAAATAAGATCACAAGGCCAACATAAACTCAGAAGGTTCATCTCAGAGGGCTTTAAATAAGAACACCTGCCAGTAGGTTATGAGAACAAATATGGAATGTAATAACACCTGCGGAGTACCATGGCAGGAAGCCTTTGCCATCAACAAGCCTGAGGGAAAGAGAGAAAGGACCCTGTAAAAGTTGGCAAAGGGAGGAGAGACAGACCACTCAGAGGGAGCATTTGTTATGGAAAATCTCAGCCACTTTTTGAGATCAGAGAGAACTACCCCATTTGCTTCCTTCTGTCCCTTTTTATGTCTGTACCTCTATGGATTGAACCCAACAAGAAGCATGGTCATAGGTCATCTCTTCAAGATCAGAGAAAGGAAGAAAATACCATTTAAGTTGATTAATATTTAGCTGATAAGATGTTTAGCTGTGCTTTGAAAAGTAGCGTGATTATAGTACCCTCAAGGACATGGCAGCCTTTAAAAGGAAGCAGCATGCATGGAATACTGCTGCCTAGGGCGAGCTCTTTATTGTTGCATTTAATCTTCTATGCTGCCAGTTTCTGTTTGCTTAACTCTTGCTTCTTCCTGTAGAGCTGTCTATTGATATTTGTTTTGGCCTCACCCACCTCCTGACCTCCCACTGAGAATGAATCTATATAGGGAGTCCATGAAAGCTTATTTAACCTTCTTGATCCTAGTTTTGTTTCTCACAATGTAGGGTGTAGACCAGACTTTCTGCTAATCCAAAAAATTAAGCAAATAAATAAATTTCTACTAGATCTTGTTTCTAAAAATTTTAGAGGAAGAAATGGTGAAAATGATGACCTGGAGATAAAAATAATATTTAAAAAGAAAAAATAAAAAAAGATATCTGAAGCAATTGTTTCAAAAATATATACTTTTAAGGGCATTTAATTCTCTGAATGCAATTAAAGAAACTTTCATAGTGTGTTCATAGGAACTGAGAAACAGGGAGTACTCATAAATAAAATCTATCTACTATTTTCTACTCTACTTTCCCCAAGAATTAGAATTTTTCCTAAAACTGTTAAACTATTAAAACTGAATAAAATCAATTATAGTTTACTGGAGATTATTTTCATCCATTATTGATCATATCAGCTACTGGTGAAGAAGGATAATAGTCTGCCTTTCTGTGATTGTGGTTCTGGACATCTTATTTGATAATTACTAAAGTAAAAAGGGATTCCCCAGGGATTTTTCTAAGGAAGTCACCAACAGAATAACTGGAGAAGGAATGATTTGAGCATACTTACCTTAAAGTCCCTTAAATTACTATTTTTAAAACAGCTTAGAGGCATAGCTACATTTATTTGTAGATTGTAGAATTTTAATATTCTCCCTTATAGATCTTTTAAATATTTTTGACATTCCTTCACGAGAGAAATGTTGTGGTATTCACAAGGGGTCATTATGTCTTTTTAGCATACCTATTTTCCCCACTCAACCTAGAGTGGCTTAGAGGACACCTGTTATGTGTCTTCATGTTTCTGATCATTTTTAGCTCATATTGTGGGCTCTCTGAGGGCAGAACTGTGCCTAGCTTGTCTGTTGTACGTTATGTCTAGCACCCAGTAGAATAACTGCCCGAAGAATTTTGTGAATAAATTGAATGAATGAAGTTTTATTCTTTCTCACCAAACTGTAAGTTCTCTTAAAGTCAACACTTCTGTTTCTCTAAGTAGGTTCTCTTGTTTCACTTTGGGTCAGCAGTTTAAATCTGTTAGCATAGAAATGGAGTGGTTTTTTTATGGTCCTACATGCATCTCACCTGTTGACATATTGACACAGCATTGTCACTTATAAAGTTTACACTCATCAAGTTACAAAAATGTTCACAAAACCTATAATTTATTCATGTGATAATTTTGTAATGGTCCACATTCATAGCTGTCCATACACATCTAAGTTTTCAAAGTAAAATGGTTTTACTTATGCTTTTACAAATTTATGATGGTGTGAAAATAATATGCATTCCTTGATTTAAATTTTAAGTTTTGCTCTTACCCTGGACTGGTGATGAGATGATGGATAGCAGCAGTGAACTGTAGCTCCTGCTTGGTCCGATCACTACTGACACTACACAGTGCTATGTTAATGAGTATGACACATAGCATTATAGGTATGTTAAGTCCTTTTTCTACTTACTGAGATTTTAAATTTATGATGTGCTCATCCAGATTTAACCTCATTGTAAACTGAAAAATATTTTAAACTTTTAAAAAAGATCTTATGAAATATATATTACGTGTGAAGCTTTATGCCACATAGTACAAATAGAACTATGGGTAAAACCAGGAAAATTTTTTGATCTTATATAATTTGTAAAGTGTTATATAGGAGATGTATTCTACACAAATAGTTACACATTACAATCAGAAATGCAAATTAAGCAACAAAATGTAGACATCTAGATGATGTTAAGTCTTGATGAGGATATAAAGAACTGTAGAATTTTTATGTCCAAATGATAGAATGGTACAACCATTCTGGAGAGACTTAAAATTATATATCCAAAATAACGTTATTTATGCTTTGTGATCAGGTAATTACCAAGCCAGTTGCTATAGAGTGCTCATAAGGAGATAGATAGTTACATTATTTATTACAATATAAATTGTGTTACTAAAGCAAAATAACCTCTCAGTTCAAAAGTAGATAGAAAAATGTGGGTAGATGTACTCTGCGTGTTATCAGAATGGAGATTCCCTCTGATCTTGTCTTCTTAGAAAAAGCATCTAGCCAAGAGACACAGACTATTTAAAAAAATTATTTTGTAAAGAGAGGCAAAGCAATAGCATTCTTGAGGACTTGGAGTAGGTTGAAACAAGGGTATATAGAATAGATCTTTTCTTTAATATTCATGATATGGGTAGCATATTCACAAGGTAAGGTGATTCTTTTTCCCTTACCATAAAAATGTCAAAACTAAGATGTAAGTAATATTATAATAAAGTTGTGGTATGTTAGAGATTCAGACATTCTACTTCTCCTTGTTCTTCTTCTACTTCTTCTTTTTCTTCTTCTTCTTATTATTATTAACAAAGAAGTCACACTTTCTATGCTTGTATATCGTTATTCAAGGTCCCTTCCCCCACCCACCACATCAAGTCATTCTTTCTTCTCCACAAATCAACATCCCATCCCTGGACAGGCTGCAGGCAGTCCCATGGTCCCACTGACCCAATTTGCGTAGACCAGTCTCCAATCCTGGCAGATGCAGTTTTCTCCCCATCCCTCAAGAGTGAGTCAGAAGTTCCTCTAGGGGGAGTGGGATCCAAGATGTGAGTCCAAGGTGTTTCTGATCCCAAGCTGTTCAGTGGTTGTGGTTTTCAGCTTGGGCATGCTATGCTTTTTTCTTGTTTGTTTGTTTGTTTAAAGTCCACTAATGAGTGAGTACATCCCCTGATTATCTTTCTGAGTTTGTGATACCTCACTCAGTAGGATATTCTCCAAATCCATCCATTTGCCTGCAAATTTTAGGATATCATTTTTTCTTACTGCTGAGTAGTACTCCATTGTGTAGATGTACCACAGTTTGTTAATCCATTCTTCAGTTGAGGGACATCTAGGTTGTTTCCAGGTTCTTGCTATTACAAATGATGCTGCTATGAACATAGTTGACTATGCATAGTGTGACTGTGCATCTTTAGGATATACACCCAGAAGTGGTATTGCGGGGACCTTGGGGAGATTGATTCGCAATTTTCTGAGAAACCACCATACTGCATTCCAAAGTGGCTGAACAAGCTTACACTCCCACCAACAATGGAGGAGCGTTCCCCTCTCTCTGCATCCTTTCCAGCATAGGTTGTCCTCTGTGTCTTTTATCTTAGCTAATATAACAGGTGTCAGATGGTATATCAAAGTTATTTTGATTTGCATTTCTCTGATGGCTAAAGATGATGAGCACTTTTTCAGGTGCCTTTCAGCCATTTGTAATTCTTCTGCTGAGAATTCCCTTTTTAGATCTGAACCCCGTTTTTTGATTGGGTTATTCAAGGTTTTGGGCTCTAGAATCTTGAGCTCTTTATGTATCTTAGATATCAGTCCTCTATCACTTGTAGGGTTGGTGATTCTGTAGCCTGTTTTGTTGTCCTATTGACAGCATCCTTGGCTTTACAGAAGCTTCCTGGCTTCAGGAGATCCCACTTATTGACTGTTGATTTTAGTGTCTGTGCCACTGGTGTTATATTTAGGAAGTGGACACGTGTGCCAATTCGTAGAAGTGTATTTCCCACTTTCTTTTCTATCAAGTTTAAAGTGGCTGGGTTTATGTTGATGTCTTTGATCCACTTATATTTCAGTTTTGTGCAGGGTGACAGGCTTGGATCTATATGCATTTTTGTACACACTTCCATCCAGCTTTGCCAACACCATTTGTTAAACATACTATCTTTTTTCCATTGAATATTTTGGACCTCTTTGTCAAAGATCAGCTGTTCATAGGTTTTTGGGTTAATGTCTGGATCCTCAATTCTATTTCATTGATCCACAAGTCTGTTTTTATGCCAGTATCAGGCTGTTTTTATTATTGTAGCTCTACAGTATAACTTGAAGTCAGGGATGGTGAAACCTCCTGAGGTTCTTTTGTTGAGTAAAATTGTTTTGGCAATCCTGGCTTTCCTGTTATTCCAAATGAAATTGAGTATTGCTCTTTCAAGGTCCAAAAATATTGTGTTGGGGTTTTGATGGGCAGTGCATTGAATCTGTAGATTGCCTTTGGTAGAATTGCCATTTTTACTGTGTTGATCCTACCGATCCAGTAACATGGGAGAGCTTTCCATTTTCTGATATCATCTTTAATTTCTTTCTTCAGTGATTTAAAATTTTTGTCAAATAGGTCTGTTATTTCTTTGGTTATAGTTACTCCAAGGTATTTAATACTATTTGCTGCTATAATGAAGGGTAATATTTCCCTTATTTGTTTTTCAGCTCTTCTCTATTTAGTGTATGGAAGGGCTACTGATTTCTTTGAGTTAATCTTGTATTCTGCTACATTGCTGAAGGTGTTTATGAGCCATAGCAGTTCCTTAGAAGAATTTTGTGGGTCACTTATGTATACAATCATATCATCTGCAAATAAAGATAGCTTCATTTCTTCTTTTCCAAAATGTATTCCCTTAATCTCCTTTCGTTCTCTTATTGCTTTAGCTAAAACGTCGAGAACTATATTGAATAGATAAGGGGAGAAAGGACATCCTTTTCTAGGTCCTGATTTTAGAGGGATTGCTTTGAGTTTTTCTCCATTAGGTTTGATACTGGCTGTCACCTATTGCGGTAAAAACCCGCCCTGAGATATGTTTTAAATGGGGTTTATTTGGTGAAAATCGCTTACAAAACAGAGCCGGTTTTAAGAGAAGATGACAGGATGAGGTTGCAGCGCGCCAGAGCCTTTCTAAGGAAGATTCTTCATCCCCACACCGTACGTCCGAACTCCCGGGCAGCTGGGGCGAACTGCACACACGGTCGGGGAACTCTCGCGAGAGAATGATGACTTCCTGACCTGGTCCTCTCCCTCGAAGGTCTACTTCCGGAATCCTTTTCAGTTAACCACGCCCCACTCGTCTCCAGTCCTATGACGCGATTGTTCACATATATAGTTCCTGATTTCCCACTACAGTCACCTTTTGTAAATCGCCTTTATTATATTTAGATATTCTCCCTATACTCCTTATCTCTCCAGGGCTTTAATCATAAAGGATTTTGTCAAAGGCTTTTTCCGCATCTAAGGATATGATCATGTGGTTTTGTTCCTTTAGTTCGTTTATATGATGGATAACATTTACAGTTTTCCATATGTTAAACTAGCCCTGCATTTCTGGGATGAAGCCTACTTGGTCATGGTGGATGAATTCTTTATACATTGTTGTACATGGTTTCCTAAAATTTTGTTGAGAATTTTAGCATCAATATTCATGAGGGAAATTGTTCTGTAATTCTCCTTCTTTGTTGTGTCTTTGAGTGGCTTGGGTATTAGGGCAATTGTAGCCTCATAAAAGGAATTTGGCAATATTCCTTCAGTTTCTACTATGTGAAATAGTCTGAGGAGTAATGGTAGTAATTCCTCTTTGAATGTCTGGTAGAATTTGGCACTGAAACCATATGGACCAGGGCTTTTATTTTGGGGGAGGCTTTTAATGACAGCTTCAATTTCCATAAGGGTTATAGGCCTGTTTAGGTAATTAATCTGATCTTCATTTAATTTTGGTAGATAGTACCTGTCCAACAAGCTGTCCATTTCTTCGAGGTTTTCCATTTTTGTGGAATACAGATTTTTAACGTATGATATGATAATTCTCTAGATTTCCTGGAGGTCTGTTGTTATGTCCCCCTTTTCATTTCTGATTTTGTTGATTTGAACACTCTCTTTCTCTCTGTTTTTTGATTAGTTTGGCTAAGGGCTTATCTATCTTGTTGACTTTCTCAAAGAACCAACTCTTAGATTCATTGATTCTTTGTATTGTTCTTTTTGTTTCAATTGTATTGATTTCAGCTCTAACTTTGATTATTTCCTGTCATCTACTCCTTCTAGGTGAGTTTGCTTCTAATTGTTCTAAGTCTTTCAGCTGCACTGTTAGGTCTCTAATGTGGGATTTCTCTAGGTTTTTCATATAGGCATCTAGTGCTATGAATTTTTCTCTTGAGACTGCTTTCATTATGTCCCACAAGTCTGGATATGTTGTGGATTCATTTTCATTAAATTTTAGGAAGACTTTGATTTCTTTCTTAATTTCTTCCTTAATCCAGAGATGATTCGGCTGAGTGATGTTTAGTTTCCATGAATTGGTAGGCTTTCTTTGGGTTTTGATGTTGTTGAACTCTAACTTTAGGCCCTGGTGGTCCCATATGTTACAAGGGATTATTTCCATTTTTTTGTATCTATTGATATTTGCTTTATGACCAATTATATGTTCAATTTTGGAGAAAGTTCCATGAGGATCTGAGAAATATGTATATTCCTTTGCCTTTGGGTGGAAGCTTCTGTAGATATCTACTAAGTCCATTTGCCTCATAACCTCTTTTAGACTCCTTATTTCTCTGTTGAGTCTTGTCTGGTTGACCTATTCAGGGTTGAAAGTGGGGTATTGAAGTCTCCCACTATTAGGGTTTAAAAATTGCTGTGGGATTGGAGCTTTAGCAGTGTATCTTTTACATAGTTAGGTTGTCATATATTAGGGGCATAAATATTGAGGCTTGAAATTTCCTCTTGACCAATTTTTCCTGTGATGAAAAAGTAGTGACCATCTTGGTCCCTTTTAATTGCTTTTAGCTTAAAGTCTACTTTGTCAGATATTAGGATTGCAACCCCCGCTTGTTTCTTACGACCATTTGACTGGAAAATCTTTTCCCAACCCTTTATTCTAAGCCTGTGTCTGTCTTTGCGGTTGAGGTGTATTTCTTGTAGGCAACAGAGGGATGGCTTCTGTTGTTGTATCATTCTTGTTAGTGTGTGACGTTTTATAGGAGAGTTGAATCCATCGATATTAAGGGATATTAGTGACCATTGATTCATATTTCCTGCCATTTTTGGTGGTAACTTGTTTGTATTTCCTTTCCCTGGAGTATTCTTCTGTGGAATTATTGTTTGTGGTTTCATGGGTGCTTCTGGGTTCCTAAGGTTGGAGTTTTCCCTCTAATACTCTCTGTAGTGCTGGATTGGTAGATAGATATTGTTTCAGTCTGACTTTGACATGAAATATCTTGTTTACTCTGTCTATGGTGATTGATAATTTTGCAGGTTATAGTATTCTAGTTTGGCAGCCATGCTCTTTTAGTGTTTGTATAACTTCTGACCAATCCCTTCTAGTTTTCATTGTTTCCATTGTATTGTCAGGGAATTCCATTGAATTCTGATTGGTCTGCCTTTATATGTAAGTTGGCCCTTTTCTTTAGTAGCTCTTAAAATTTTTTCTTTGTTCTGTATGTTTTGTTGCTTGATTATTATGTGGTGTGGTGACTTTTTTGGGGGGTCATACCTATTTGGTGTTCTGTAAGCTTCTTGTATCTTTATAGGCATTTCCTTCTTCAGGTTACTGAAGTTTTCTTCTATGATTTTATTAAAAACATTATCTGTGTCTTTGAGCTGGTATTCTTCTCCTTCTTCCATTCCTATTATTCTCAAAATAGGTCTTTTCATGGTGTCCCAGATTTCCTGAACATTTTGAGTTATGACTTTTTTAGTTTTAGTATTTTCTTTGACTGATACATCTATTTGAGCTACTGAGTCTTCTACTTCAGAGATTTCATCTTCCATCTCTTGAACTCTGTTGATTATGCTTGTATCTGTGGTTCCAGCTTTTTTCTTCAGGTTTTCTATTTCCATTTTTGCCTCATTTTATGCCATTTTATTGTTTCTATTTCAGTTTTTAGTTCCTGGCATGATTCTTTCATTTTTTGGTTTACTTTTTCTTGGTTTTCTTTCATGGATTTGCTCATCTCTTCCAATTTTTTGTTTGTTTTTTCTTCTATTTCTTTAAGGTATTTTTTCATATCTTCTTTAAGAGCTTCAATGATTATCATAAAGGAATTTTTGGTTTTGCTTCCTTCTGTTTCCTCTTCATTGCTCAGTTCACGGCTTGTAGTTGTAGGTCCGCCACTTTATTCTGGAGTTATCTTGTTGTTCTTTACATTATTATAAATATTTTTGCACTGGCATCTGTCCATTGCTTCAGTGGTTCACAATTAGGTGTCTCCTAGTCAGTTGTGGCACGCCGGCTTGTGTGTCTCCTGTCACCTCTGAATAAAAGGTCTGCTCAATCTCTACCTTGTCTTTGGGCAGGGGACTGGATTTCAAGTCTTCAATCCTTCTCTGATTGATCAACTGGAGGAAGGTGGCCATGCAAATTGCATCATCAGCAGCTGGGGGTCCCTGGCAGACAGAGTTTATCACTGTCTGCTACAGAATGTGTGAGGATAAGCTCCACAGACAGCCCCTGGTCCTGGAACTGGAACCCAACCAGAACACAAATTTCCCTGGCAAGGATTGGATTCAGGCAGTAGGGCCTGCTGAACCCACCTCACCTTTGGGCAGAGTCTGAGACTGTCTTTCGGAGTCCTCAGTCCTTATCTGTTTGATCTGTTGGAGGTGGATGGTTGTGCAAAATCCCTCAACAGCAGCTGGGGGGACCCTGGCAGACCGAGTTTATCTCTGTCTGCTACAGAGTGTGTGAGGATCGGGACTCAGATTTTCATATTTCACCTGTGGAAGAACTGGGATTTAGTTTCTGATATAACAGGAGAGACCTAACTTTACTTTTAAGAACCATTATCTACAAAAGTTTACTTTAACCATTATAAGAAATTTTTACCAATATATAACTGCAATTTCCTTGATTACCTCAAATTAAACTCCTTGCCTATCTGGTTTTATTGTGACATAGCACAAAAGTTGGTAACAAAGGATCAGATGAAGGTATGCGACCTGTTGTCCAAATTTGGTCTACTTCTTATTTTTTGTTTTTCTTTGGTTATTTTGTAAATAAAATATTACTGGTATATGAATACATATATTTGGTTATGTATTATATGTGTCTTTTTTACACTATAATGTAAGAGAGCACTTGCAACAGGAAACATGGGCCACAAAACAAAAATTATACAATATCTGATATTTCTCAGAATTTTTTTTCTTACTAGCTTTTGGATTACATGTATATGAACAAATCCATGTATAAACATGGGTAATGGTGTACAAACATGGCTAATTGACAAATCTAAAAACCTAGTATATCTATATAAAATTGATTCTCAAACTTGGCTTTACATTGGAATAATCTTTCATAATTTGAAAGTGTGGATTCCTCAATTTCATCACATATCTGGATATCTTCATTATTCATTATAAATCTAACAACAAATTAAAGCTACATAGGTGCTTCTAATGTACAAACGTGTTTGAGCCCTTCAATGTATTTATGCGTGTATATTTAGATACATGTGATATGCTGTATTTTCATGATTGCACACAAAAACAAGTTTGAAAGAGTATTTAATGGACTAAAGGATATATATTAGAAGCTAGACATAATGACTCAGAGATATAATTATAGACCCTAGAATCTAAGGCATGAGAATTGCAGTGATCTCTTTTTCATTTTTATTTTTATAGAATAAAGTCTCATTTTTTATTCATGTATCCCTATGTTCAAATTCCCTTCCCCCTCCTGACCCCTCCCAGTCAGTTTCAGCTAGCCCTGGCCATACAGTAAAACCTAGATAATCTGGACTGCAGAATGAGAACCTGTGTTACTCAAACAAGAATATTAAACATTCCAGATGACTGCTATAGAAGGGGAAAATAGGAATGGTATGCATATGTATATAAATACCAGAGAGCTGTTCTGCATGTACCATGATGCTAATATGCAATGATATGAGACATTTGACTAATTCAATTCATTTAAAGCTCAAAAAATTAACCATTGCCCCTGTGAATTATGCATATATTTAAGCATCGGACAGCTACTCTTAAATATCTTAAAGACAAATTTCACTCAATTAGCTTAAAACTGAACTCACTTTTTTGTCCTCAATGCTGTATCTAAGGAAGAACTTCTGGAATGTGTAATAGAGACTTAAAAAAATTGGCCCTCCAAAAATGAGAATAATGAAAAAAAGTCAAAATACTTTTTAGATCTGTGGAGGTTGAACCAAGCAAGGTTTACAATAATTTAAAAAAAAAAAGAACCTAGAAACAACCTAGTTTCCCCTCAACTGAGGAATGGATTAACAAGCTGTAGTATATCTACACAATGGAATACTACTCAGCAGTAAGAAAAAATGATATTCTATAATTTGCAGGCATATGGATGGATATGGAGAATATCCTCCTGAGTGAGATCTCACAAACTCAGAAAGATAAACAGAGGATGTACTCATACATTAGTGGACTTTAAACAAAAAGCAAAGCATGCCCAAGCTGCAAACCACAAACACTGAACAGCTTGGATCTGAAGCACCTTGAACTGACACTTTGGAGCCCATTCCCTCCATAGGAACACTTTGAGCAAGTCTTGATGTGGGGATGAGGAAAGTGGATTTGCCTGGATTGGATGCTGAACTAAGCCATCTTGGGACCTTGGGACCTACTGTCCTTGCCAGGAGGAGATAAGGAGATGGGGAGAAGAGTGACTTGTAGGGGCGGGAGGGGAAGGGCATTTGAACAAGGGGATGCGTGGATAAAAAATGAGACTTTATTAATAATAAAAAACGAGAAAAAAAGAAAGAAAATAAAACATTGTCACATAACAGTAAAAAAAAGAACTGTCATAAGACAAAAAGGGCACCATAAATTGTCAGTTTAAGGATATATAGGATAAGAAAATATAAATGAGCATAAAAATATATAAGACCCTGTCCACAAGAAAAGATAAAGCAAGCAAATAAATTTTAGAATAGATACTATAAATTTTCTTATTCCCATTGCTATCACTTCATCTCTGTGGAATTTTAAAATCACAATATATGTGGAAACTAGTAGTTTAGTGTAAACTGAAGAGAACCAGCCCCTGGAAATTACTACCAGTTGCACTCATGTCTCAGCTCCCTGAGAAAGTCCCAGCCAGATACCTCATCCTTATTTTATTTGACTTTGATATTACTCACTGAAGAACATTTGTCAAAACTGACAGTGGCAATACTTGAAGGTCTCAACAGCCCAAGCATGTAGATAACCAAGAATTAAAAAGTAAATCTGTGAAATTAGTTATCCCTTTGAAAATCTGTCAGTTGTAGAAATCCCAAAGTCACACAAACAAAGGACTAAGCACATGCCCAGGAAGTTCTTGAGGAAGCCTTGATCTCTCACCTCTAGCCAATCTTGGTGCTATGAAAGCAGGCACTGAAGACACATGCAGTTTTACACTTAATACAGAATGGAAGGTTTCTTGCTTCAAAGTATTTAAGGGAATCTAATCTCTTACATGAGTTCTACTTGACTGTTAAGCTAGCTGAGCAAATACTTGTCACAATATGCCACAAAATATGTAGCACTTATAAAATTTAGCCAAGAGAGGAATTACAAAGAGGCCTAACAAAAAAAAAAGACTTTTGATGAAAGAGGAACATGATTGCCACAATTTCCTTGCATAATATTATTTTAAATATTCAATTGTTAGCAAATGTGCAAAGAAACAAGACAATATTATTCTTATTCAGGGAGAAATAGTCAATAGTAAGTGTTACCAAGGAGGTCCATATATTGGACCCAGTATATGATGATTTAAATCATTTGTTATAAACATGTTCAAAGAATAAGGAAGACATACTTGAAGAACATGAATATGAGAATTGATGGCTTACCACATAAAGAACAAGTTGAAAGGAGTAATATTATAGAAAAGAAAAAAAACAGAAATACTGGAGTTATCACATGCAATTATTATTATTATTATTATTATTATTATTATATGAGTGTAAGCATACAGTTACTTCTATTATTTTTTTTCTAAAAAGTGTTTTTCTATTCTATCAGTAATGACACTAAATGTATATATATTAAACAGTCTATTATTTTTTTTCTAAAAAGTGTTTTTCTATTCTATCAGTAATGACACTAAATGTATATATATTAAACAGTCTTAGCAAAAGCCACTGATCCACATTTTAGTGAAGAATTATAATTGGACATGATGTATTAAAAGACACAAATTAAAGAAAATGATAGAAAAGGACACTATAGAAATGTTGGCTAAGAGACCAGTAAATTTCACACCAATATCACACAAAGCATACAGTATTTTGTAGGAAAGAGAGGCAAGAAGGACATTTTATAAAGGTAAAGGGAAAAAAATCAGGAACATATAATAACTATAAATACATATGTAACAACAAAGCCAAAAATACATGAAGTAAAAATAACAGAGTTGGAGAAAGAAATACAACACTTATAATTAACATTTGGAGACTATAATATCATCTCACTGATAGGCAGAAATAAATGTAAGGTCAACAAGATAACAAAAGATTTGATCAGTACTATAAATTGAGATCTAAGAGATGTTTCAAGAATATCTTTTCTGTCCTATTCCCTCCATGGTATCATACCGAAGAGCTCTCAGACTGAATAATTTAGAAATAATATGAATTTGTTGTTCACAAAGATAAGAAATTGAAAAGTCAAAGAGGAAGACACCAGCAGATAGCAGTGAGGTCTTGTTCTTTATAGTATCTTCTAGCTACATCCTCTTTTTTTTTTCTTCTTCTTCTTCTTCTTCTTTATTTACTTTGTCTTTATCAAAAAAAACCAGCAAAATGAATTTAAAATGCTGAAAAGTTAACAATAACTATAAAGAAGATAAAAATCATAAGCATGACTTATCAAGCGTGATAATGCAAATAAGATGGCTACACATATATTTACTTTGTGTTCAGCTTTCCCTCTGAATTTTTTTCCATCCCTGTATATCCTTATTCAAGGTCCCTTCCCCCTCCCACCACATCAGGTCATTTTTCTTCTCCGCAACTCCCCATCCCCTCCCTGAGCAGGGAGCAGACAGTCCTATGGTCTCACTGACCCAATAATGCTTGGATCAGTCTCCACTCCTGGCCAAATTCAGTTTTGTCCACCCTCCCTCAAGAGTGAGTGAGGTGTTCCTATAGTTGGAGTAGGGTCCGAAGGGTCAGTCCAGGGTGTTTCTGATCCCAAGCTGTTCAGTGGTTGTGGTTTGCCGCTTGGGCATGCTTGCTTTTTTTCTTGTTTTAATGAATGAGTACATCCCCTGCTTATCTTTCTGAGATTGTGATACCTCGCTCAGGAGGATATTCTCCAAATCCATCCATTTGCCTGCAAATTTTAGGATATCATTTTTTCTTACTGTTGAGTAGTATTCCATTGTGTAGATGTACCACAGTTTGCTAATCCATTCTTCAGTTGAGAGACATCTAGGTTGTTTCCAGGTTCTTGCTATTACAAATAATGCTGCTATGAACATAGTTGAGCTAATACCTTTGGAGTGTGAATGTGCCTCTTTAGGGTATACACCCAGAAGTGGTATTGCTGGGTCCTTGGGGAGATTGATTCTCAATTTTCTGAGAAACCACCATATTGCATTCCAAAGTGGCTGAACAAGCTTACA
>PVIH01014548.1:0-53282 GCA_004025045.1 Sigmodon hispidus | reverse complement strand
CTATTTTCTTTGACTGATATATCTATTTGAGCTACTGAGTCTTCCACTTCAGAGATTCTATCTTCCATCTCTTGAACTCTGTTCGTTATGCTTGTATCTGTAGTTCCAGCTTTTTTCTTCAGGTTTTCTATTTCCATTTTTGCCTCATTTTGCACCTTTTTTATTGCTTCTATTTCAGCTTTTATTTCAGCTTTTATTTGAGCTTTTAGTTCCTGGCATGTTTCTTTCATAGATTTGTTCATCTCTTCCAATTTTTTGTTTGTATTTTCTTCTATTTCTTTAAGGCTTTTTTTCATATCTTCTTTGAGAGCTTCGATGAACATCAAAAAGGAATTTTTGGTGTTGCTTCCTTCTGTTTCCTCTTCATTGCTCAGTTTAGGCCTTGTATTTGTAGTATCGCCACTCTCTTCTGGAGTTACCATGTTGTCCTTTGTAGTATTATGTAATGTTTTGCACTGACGTTTGCCCATGGCTTCAGTGGTTCACGATTAGATGGGTCCTGGTCAGTTGTGGCACTCGGGTTTGTATGCCTCCTGTCACCTTTCTGGTCAGGGTCTGATTCTGTCTTTCAGAGACCCCTGCAGTTGTTGATTCGCTCAGTTCGAGGTCGTGGTGAGGAGCTGTGCAAATTCCCTCAGCAGGAGCTGTGGATGTGGTCAGGGACAGAGTTTACCTGCCCCTGCTCCAGAGAGCGCTGGGATTCTGCAGCCAGCACTGGGTCCTGGGAGTGGAACCAGAAGCAATGGGAGCTCAACTCTCCCTCCCAGGCTGGGATATAGGCGCTGAGGCCTCTTGCCCCCTCCTGACCTCTGGGCGGGGTCTGAATCTGCCCTTCAGAGACCTCTTTAGTTGGTTCGCTCAGTTCGAGGTCGTGGCGGGGTTTCCCTCAGCAGGAGCTGTGGATGTGGTCAGGGACAGAGTTTACCTGCCCCTGCTCCAGAGAGTGCTGGGATTCTGCAGCCCTAGTGTCTTTCATCTATTTTCTTGATGCACAAGCCTCACCTCCTTCTAAGAAATAACAGGGTATTTGCAATGGGCATGTTTTCCCTCACAGCAGACACTTACTGAATTATTATCTTGTGCTGTCAGGGTCTGCATTTCTCAGGGAGCACATTTCAGGTTGAAGACAGATAGCCCAGTGTGATCCCAAGATAGCACTTGAGCTGGATAACTGACCTGTAACCCTTGACCTTTCCTCTCTCCTGAATTCAAACATGAAATCATTCTTGAGGTATTTAAATGTTCTCATCTGAGATTTATCACATGTAGTCAAATCATAAAATCACATGTATGTTAGGAACTCTATCCATGAGGACACATATGTGCATAACAGCTATTTCAGGACACCAGAAGGTGTCCTGCAGAACCCCTGAAACACAGCACTCAAAGCATCCTGGCTGCTGTGAAATCAAACATGTGCTGAGTAATATCAGTCTGCATTTACAAAGGAACAAATTGCACCTTAGGGAAGAGTGTTTTTTAAGTGGAGATTTATTTAATTCTCTTGCTCAAGCCTGATAGACCCCAGAATCAGGGTACTATCCTCGGGAAGGGGGACCCCAAGAACCTAGACTCCAGGCCGTTGATGCAAAAAGCATGAGGTTTATGATATCTGCAGATGGGCTTCCTCCCTGCCCTGCCTGGGGAGCCGGGAGCAAGGGAGTAGCAAGGGAGGGGCAATTTCATATCTCTTTTAAAGGCTAAGACCATAAAATCACCATAGCAACTGGGGCAACACATGACTGGTCACTTTAAAGGTCATACTTCAAAGTCATAAGGTTGCTCACAGTAGTCTTGGGGTTGCCTTAAGACCAGCTGGTTAGGGGGCTTTTACAACCGTTTGTTGGTCACTGCTATTCTGCTTGGAACTTCTGGTATTTTAATCACAGGTTCAACCAGACCATTATGTCCTATCTGAGTTGATTACTGCTATCTGAGCTGGGTCACTCTGTTTCTTGGGATAGACTTTTAGACTTTTAGTTCCTTGTTCTCATGGGGGGTGCTCTGCTGAATACCTGAACTGAATGCCTGGGTCAAGCCTTAGAACCCAGGGTCCTTCAAAGCCCTGACAAGAGACAAGGATCTTTGCTTCTCCAACATATTTCACCTTCATGAGCATGTATGTAGACAAAATGAAGTAACATCATGCAGCAAGTGTGTAGCACTTGACTTCTCTGTGTAGCCTTGCTGTTTGGCTTCCAGAACAGGATGGCTCAGCCTTGTGACTTTGCTATCATTTCTAACATTTCTCCTAGAGAAAGATTTCTAACAACTTCACATACACACTTCACATTCAATAACCTTCCTGGAATTTCCTGTTTCTGAATTATTGTGCAGTCAAAAATTTTCTTGACTATTGTCCCCTTTGGCAGATATTCAGAAGACAGACTAAGAACACTTGAAAGGTAGTTGAGTCATAAGGACTCTACCCTAATTGGTGAATAAATTCATTGATTAATAAATTGATAGGTTAGAAAGTTTATTCATTATATGAAGTTGAGTCTTTTGGGGAAAGCAGTTAGACTGTCTCAGTGTCTTGTATGCTGTTATAGAAATCTGTGGCATCCACTTTGCTGATCTCCAACATCATGAGTTTAACAAACCATTTTAGTGTGAGGAGATGTCTCTGTCTGAGGACAAAGGTGGATACAGTGGCATTTACTTATAATCCCAGCCCTGGGGAGACAGAGAAAAGCAAATCCTTGGAGCTCCCTAACATCAAGCATAGACTAGTTGGTAAGCTCCAGGGCAGTGAGACCCTGTCTACCAAGAAGGTAGATAAAACCAGAGGAATGTCAGCTGAAGTTATCCTTTGGCTTCCCAATATACATGCACACACCCTCATATATACAAAATAAAAAATAAAAATAAATACATAAACTTTTCTTTATTAGTTTTCAGTCCACAGAACTTAATTAAGACAATGAAAAATGTACCCTATTAGTAACCTAAGTACAATATATAAATGCTTATCAAAATACCCTCAACAAAAGGCTTATGCAGGTGCATGCATCAGAATGATATGCACCTCATTTACTCACTGGACTGACATGTCCTCAGTAACTTCCCTCCATACCTCATTCTAGTCACTATAAAGGAGCCCTGGGTCCTCTTTTACAAAGATATAAATGTGGATCTATTTTAAAATATAGTTTTGTTATACCTGAATTATATTTGAATATAAAAATTCTAATTTTCACTTGAAACTACTATAATACTATATAGTTATATATTTGTCTTCTCTTGTAATCCTTTTGAAATAAGGTAGCATCTCTATTTTATGTTTTATTCTTTATTTGTCATTCTGGAGCTTAAATGCTTTCAGTTGGAGATGGTATTTATCTGGAGTATTGCATACTTTGAAATCAGAAATTTATATGTGTTCTGAGAATGCTGGGCTTCAAGATGGCTCAGTGCCTCAAAGTTGGATTCAATTGAATTGCAGTTCTGTCAGCCATAATCAATGTGGTGGTTTAAATGAGAATGACCTTCATGGGCTTAGATGGTTAAATGCCTAGTCACCAGTTGGTAGTGCTGTTTGTTCAGGGGGTGTGGCCTTACTGGAAAGTATGTACTAAAAGCAGATCTTGAGTTTAACCACCCATCATTCCCAGATCCCTTTATCAATCTCTTGCTTAAATTCAAGAGGTGAATTCTCAACTCTCTTTTTCAGGTACCATGCTTGCCAACTATACTCTGTCATCATGGATTCTAACCCTCTGAAACCATAAGCCTAATAAACTCTTCTCTTATAATCTTCTTTGATCATTGTGTTTTATCACAGCAATAGACAACTAATACACCCAACAAGAGGATCCATCTGTTTTAATCTTAGGATCTTTTCTCTTCATGGTATAGATGCTCAGGAGCATCTTTTATCCTTCACACCAGGTCAGCACATTCTGCTTTGCACTGTTCTTCAGTTCTTGATTCAAGAATACTGTTCTCTTTATTTTTAATGCCACTGACAAAGTCAGAATGGAGTTCTGCATTTCCTATAACCACAATGTTGTTCTTTATTGATGCTATTTCAGTATGGCATCCTGTAATAACAAACAAGCACTTATATTGTCTATGTAAAGTTCAAAAGAATCATCAAGGGGCCTAGAACATAGACACAGAACAGTTATATGGTTCAGCTTCTAAGCCAATATGCAACATCTACTCTGAAGTCCACAATCTGAGAAAGAAAGGCAAGATGTTTTCTGAGTGTCTTGTTGAGATCCTGCTTTGTCAAGAAGGGACATGTTTGTGCCTATGTCTCCTTTGTCACTGGTTGACCCTGAAGTCCTTTCACTAGTGTCCTAGATCTTGCTGTGTCTGGTGTGATTTGTCTGTCAATCAGCATTGATGAACAATATCTAGGGCCATTTTTTTCTGCTGTATATGTCTCTTGTCCACTTCACAAAGTTTAAGTAATCCATATCACGTATCTGAGAGCCAGAGTTCCTGCAAAGCTGTCAAACATTCTTCCATGAGGCTCTCTTCCAAGATCAAAGCCAGACCTGCAGAGTGTGTCCTTGGATAGACCTCTCTACCATAATACCACTAGGTAGTCTGACCTGTCTTGTGCTCCAGCAGCCGAGACCCACAACACTTTATGCGTATCAGTCTTTTCTGTTTATCCAGGCTCCTGTTGGGCTTGCTGACAGCTTACCAATGCTTGGGACATCATGTGCTGCTTCCCAACTCCTGGTGCCTAGCAGCTATTATGTGACTGTTCAGCAAATTGAGGTCAATCAAGGATAATGTCATTTTATGGGGGTTCAGTAGTTAAATCCAGAATGTGAGGTGATGAAGACTCTTGCTTAGTGTTCTTAGTTCAATTAGCATCTCTGAATAATATCCAAAAAGTTGTTGGAGCATATATTGGGTTAGAGCTGGCAAGGCATTTCTCTAATGCTCATCATAGCTTAATTTAATTAGATTACTAGTGATTTTATTTCTGCAATTTGATTTATTTCAGAGTTTAATCCAACCCTTCAATTAACATTCTCATCTCCAGAGGAGCTTGCCAAATTAGCTTTTATTAATTGCTCTCATCTTGAAGCTTCTGCCCTCCATGTTTTAGCATTCCCATTCTGGTGGATGGTGTAGGAAGAGATGACCATTGACCTGGTAATGTGTCTAACAGTCAATTCCAAGTGGTTTTCCAGAACATAATCTCATGGTAATCAGCATCATGTTTTCTTTGTCACTATAACCCTAAATTTTCAAGAGACTCTCTCACAGATCATGTAGCCCTAAAATTTACAAAGCAACTGAAAATGAGTTACATTTTTTGTAACACATTCCAAACCATTGTATTTCACAGTTTGTATTAATGCTGATAACTCTAGCTTGTGTCAAGTTGACAAAAAAAAAATCAACCAGAATAATTAACTTCAAAGAAAATTTGTCAACAAATGGCCTTTATTATTGCTATTGTCTTTTTATTTCCTTCCTCCTGAGTCTGTTCACCAGGCTTCTCTCTTTCTCACAGCCAAGGATTTCAGATATAGATTGTTGGTTTTGCGTGTGAGAAGACACACACTACCAAGGCCACATGAGAGCAGAGAAGCAGGAGTGGAGAAGAGACAGACCACAACATGGTGCCACTTTTTAAGAGTGGGGATGGGCACAGGTTTACCAAGCCACGTTTAGGGGCATGCCTCCATAAGAGGTGCCTCCTGCCAGAGCCATGTTGGCTTCACCATGTGGAGTGCCAGGAAACTTTATACCCAGCACCATGTTGAATTCACCACGTGGAGTGTCAGGAATCCTTACATAGATGGCTTTGGGAAACTACAGAAGTCATACCTTTCAGTGGACATGTTCACAGTCCCACATCCAAATTATTGAGATCCACAGACACAGGTCATAGAAGTAATTAATGTAGGAAGCCACACTTGGAGACAAGGGAACACTGAAGCCACCATGAGCATTTCATGCTGGGGATAGAAAGAGAGCCCATAGCCTCTGAGTTCTAATTCATCTACAAACAAGCCTCTGTTCTCCACATTGGTAGAACACTGAGAAGATTTTAAATTGTGAAATTTTTTCTAACTTTTTATTTCTTAGAACAACTGGTTTGAATGAATAGCATACTTCCAGAAAGTATGCTGGAACAGAATGTACTCACTGAGTCAGCAGCAAGAGAAGTTGGAGATCAGCAATGAGCCTTGCCCTCTGGTCTCCTCATGGGAAGTACTGCTTATGATTTATTCAAAACAATGTTTATTGGCAGACAAGTACTGGAGAACTCAACTTTTCCCATGAGGTTCAAGCCATAGTATCCACAATGCAGTGGTTTCAAGCAGTGGGACAGACAGAAGCAAGCAGCTCTGGACTGAGCAATCAGTGTGATATGGAAAACTGAGGTAATAAAATACTCTTGATTTGGAAGCTAAATGAGAACACTATTAATAGCACCATGCCACAGACATTACTTGGAATACTCAACAGAAGGCCCTAGGTCATGGTGAACAAAACCATACATGAACTCATAGTACCGATCTATTGTCCTAAGCCTCAATGGCCAGGCTGAAGCATCTATGAGTTGAAGAAAAGACTCTGTGACAATTCCAGGTCGTGTGTGTGTGTGTGTGTGTGTGTGTGTTATTTTCTTTGCTGGGATTTTACAGTTGACTATAAAAAAGGGGGGATAGTCTTAACAGGAGTTCCCTGCTCAGTGACCCTTAATTATATACTCCATCACCAGGCACCACAGTCAGTTATATAGCTTTGCAGAAGAACACCAGGCTTGGGACCTAGCTTTATTGCATGCCAACTAGAAAACTTTTCCAAGTTTTTAATGAAGTCTTTGCTTTGTTTTCCTTATTTATAAAAAGCAACCAAGAGAATTTATTGTTTTGCTGTCAGTAAGTGATTGGTAATTAGAAATTTTAAAACAATTCCTGGAGTGTGTAAATGGGTGGTATTTAAGTTCATAGCAAGGTGCAGAGTCCTCCTGTCTCTGTGTTTGCACTGAAGTTGGAAAAATTATGCTTTTAAAATAGGATATCTTGAAAAAGGCACAACTCTCCCTCCCCCCACCCAGGTTTACATGTTGTAAACCAACATAAACACTGGTTTACACAATTGAAAGAACTTAAAGCAGAGCACAGCCTCATTGCAACAGAGTTTCTAACTTTGTGAAAATGTCTTTTGAGTTTCTTATGGGGTTGGCATTGAAATAATTCAGTGGTACTGACACCTCAACGTTAAATCTCCTGATGAAGGAACACAAGATCTTTTTCAAGTTTTAAGTTTATGATACTTTTAATTCCTTGATTAAATATTTTATTTTAAATGCCTTATTCATTGCTTAGTATTTTGTTACTTAGTTGACTCTCCTACATATTTTATTCTTTGCAATGTAATTGTAAATGAGATTATTTCCTTAACAACCTTTTCAAGCTGCTCAATGATTGACATGTAGAAGCATAATTTGCTTTCATCGCTAATTTTCTATGCTCAAATACCATTCAGTCTTTTTGAATTTTAAAGACTTTCTCCACATAAGTTCATGTCAATTGTGAGCAAAGATCCCTTCACATTTTCTTTAATATTTCCAATTTGATACCTTTTGTTTCTTTTAGAGACTTCAATCTTTCTCCACTGACATTAGCTGTGGGATTTCACATGCATGGGTGTTTCATTATGTTTCTATCAATGTTTTATTTGCTTTAATAATGGAATGGTGTTAGATTTTTGCCAATACTTTTATCAGTTGAAAAGATAAAGTTTCCTCCCTCCTTTTATATTGCAATGCAAGGCATTGATTAAATTTTTTTGGTGGCAAGCTGTCTTTTCTTTACAGAGATAAATATTACTTTGTCATGCTATATAAAGACCTTAATGCATTGTTGAATTCTGGATGTTCCTGTTGTGTTTTTAGGTAAACTTGGTCGGTATCCATTAGAAACACTGACCTTTACTTTTATTCTCCAGGGGTGGGGGGGAGTCTCTTTGTCTTTGGCACTAAGATGATTCAGATTTAAGAGTTTAGAAACACCAATTTTTTAGTTTTTAAGATATTTTCATTTGTCTTTGGATGCTTGGTAGAATTAACCAATGAATCCGTATGGTCTGCTGTTTTCCTTCAGATTTGGGGTATTGGCTATGGCTTAGCAGCACCTTTACTAGTTAAAAAAATGTTCTTATTTTCTATGCCATAATGATTCAGTCTTAGCATATTGTATGTTTCATTGGAACACATCCGTTTCACATAATTTATCTAATTTATTTGTGAAGAATTGTTTAAAGTTTTCTTTCAGTATTTTTTATTTCTATAAAATCAGTAACTATGAGCCTCTGACTTGGGCTATTTGTGTCTTCTTTGTATTTAATCAATATAGCTAAAATTTGGAGTTTTTTAAAATCCTTTTTAAGGTCACATTTTGAGTCTGTAAATGTTCTATGTTGTTTTTCTATTTTCTCCTTTCTATTTCTTCTTTAATATTGTCTTATTTCTTCTTCTAGAACTTGATTCCATGTTTTTCTTTCTCTAGTAAATCGAAGCATAATATTGGTTGCTATCTGTATTTTTTATTCAACTTTCACAGTTATCACTGTAAACCTCCCATTTGGCACTGGGTTCACCTGATTTAGGATCGCAACATATTTTTCAGTGGAGGGATGTGAACACTAAAGACTGCAGCTCTGATCTCTTGTGCAAGAAGCAGCATGATTTTAGGAGTTTGTTCCAGGACAAGGAGAGTAAGTTACTTCCTTAGCTCTGACAAGCTGTGTACCTTAAACTGTGATTAAGGTAATACCTCCTAGGATACTGAGAGAATGTGGTGTGTTGTATTATATTAGGTTTCTGGCCTGGACTTTCAGCCTACCTCAGAGATTTGACCAACAGTCTGGCAATCGCACAGAAACATACAAATGCTTATATTAATTTTACATTGATTGACCTAGGGCCCAGGCATATTGCTAGCTAACTCTTTACTTTTAAACTAACCCATCTTGTTCAGCCATGCAGCTTGGTATCTTTTCTCAGCAGCATTTCAACTTCTTTCCTCTGCATCTTCTGGCATCTCTGCAGTGTCTCTCCTCTGCTCTGAGATGTTCCTGGAGTTTTCTTAGTCTGGTAGCTCCTCCAACATTTTCTGTCTGCCTCTAGCCAATCAGCTTTTTATTTAGCCAATAGGTGGGACAATTATTTACAATGCAACATAATCCTACTACATTTCCCCTTTTTCTTTTTAAAACAAGAATCTCAAATCTAATATCCTTTTTCCCACTATCTATAACAACTTATATGTTATATTGTAAGTAATTGTCCCACCTACTGTGATGTACAGAATTTAGCATAGTATAATTGCTATCACATGAAGGTGGATACAGTGAGTTCAGGACTGGAGGCTGGCCTCTGTCTGCTCTGTCCATAGAAGTATTTCTGTTGCAGTTGCTTTTCAAACTCTTTCCTGCCCTGGTATCTCCAAACAGCCCCTACTCTTCTCAATGAAAAGAATTGCTTCCTCAGCTCCTTTGTTATTTATCAGCCTCTATTTAAACATTCTGCCATGTTCTCTATGATATTTCAAAAGCTAATATTCATGCCTTTGTTTATTTAATGGTACCAGAGTGTGAATATTTTTTAATATGTGAAAATGAACCCAAATGTGCTATTTAAAACTACATTTTAGCACAGTCTGATTTAGTTCACAACCCACCAACGTACAAAGAGCTATTTTAATCTTAATTATCTTGATTTTCCTGCTACTACCACATATGTAATTTTCTGGAGTGATGTTCAGAGATGAAAGCAAAGGTAGGTATTCAGAATCTTTCTGATTGTTCCTTCCAAGGGCCTTTAAGTCTTGATTAGTAACAAGCACACTGTGCCAAAAGAAGCTAGCACATAAATCCTGTAGTTCTGCACAGAACATTGCAAGATCTGCAGTTCTCATAGTGTTCAGCTTTAGCCTGGGATTGTCTATGCTCTGCTGTCTGGAAAACACCCATACACTGGGTCCTCCACATCATTAGCAATAGATCCATTTAGTAAGAATAATGTGTCTGTGGACATGGTCCAGCTCCAAATCCAATTTCTTGTTTTTGTTTTTGTTTATATTTTTTATGTGGAAAAGGTCTGCCCAATCACACTGAGAATGACAGGGGCTCTGTAAATCCTACCTTGTGGCTATAACTAAGGTATATGCTTGAGAAATGAAAGGGAGCAAAGGATTCACACTTCTCAGAGACAGGTGGAAGAGGTTAGGCTTGTCCCCTAAATATAGCTCAGATGGAAAAGCATGTAGAGCCCACTGGCTCTACACTCCACCATGCACCCAGCTGCAGAGTGCATTCCTGTGCATTCCTGTATACATTTGCAGTAGACAGTATCATTGTGGCCACTGGGAAGTGAGGAAAGTCTAGCCATGTGATTTCTCTTTGTTCTTTACAAAACTGCATGTAGTAATAAATTTTTTAGAAATACTAATGTGTAGGTATTCCTTCTAAAAAGTAGCATGGGGCCCCCTTTTCTGGATCCACTAAGTGGAATAAAATTCTAGACAAAACATGTAATATACAGAGTAGCTCTGAAAGTAGGAAAACAAAAAATTGTTGATAATTTTTGTATAACTACCAAAGAACTCTTAGCAGAGCTACAGAAAAGAAATGTCTTTGAGCTCTCAGTTTTAGGGGTTCTGTCAATAATCACTTGTTTCTGGGCCCACAGTGAGGCAGAGCATCATGGGTGGGGGGTAGTCTGCAGATAAAGCTACTTAGCTCACAGCAGCCACAGAACAGAGAGAGAGGGATGTGACAGGGACAAAGTATCCTCCAAAGAGTCACACTAGTCATGAGTTTCCTCTAACTAGGTCCTACCTCCTAAGGTTTCTACACCATCCCAAAATAGTGCCACCATCTAGGAACCAACTGCTCAATATATCTATCTTTTCCAGGGTCAGTTACACCCAAACCATAGCAGAAACTGACTAGACAGAGGTCTTAGGACAGAAAGAACAAAGTGAATAATTTCTAGGTTTCCTTCTGCCTTACTTGCCCAAACTTGGAGCTGAAGAAGCTATGACCAGGAAAACCCAGAACTGCCAACAACTCAGAAGACTCAGACTCAGAAGAGTCCCATGAAAATAAAGTTCAGCCAAGTAAACCAGAAAAATATATATTGACTGTTCAACTCAAAACAGAACAGTCTTATTGTTCTAAGAGGTTGGTGACCACAAACCTTCAGCTCAGTGTCTGAGGATACATGGGAATGCTCCATGCAGGATCTGAAAATCAGTTTTTGCGTAGAGAATAGTTCAGGAGAAGGGCTGACTGTTACAGTCCCTAAAACTGTGGCTGCTATTATTATTATTATTATTATTATTATTATTAACTATTATTATTTTATGAACTGCAAGTAAGAGATAAGGCAGATTGTTTTGCAACCTCTGGCTTCAGGGCATGCAATGGGTATTGCCTGCTTACCAGAATTCCTTGGGTCACAGGATTTTTTATTATTATTTTTTATAGAATAAAATCTTTTTGATCTATGTATTCCCTTGTTCCAACTACCTTCCCTCTCTCAACCCCTCCCAGTCAGCCTTCAGATTCCCTCTGCCCCATTCCCCCATCCCCTCCCCAGAAAGGGCACGAGGTCCCTAGGTAGATTAGCTCAGCATCCACTCCAGGCAAGTCTGATTTCCTCATTCCAATATCAAGACTAGGTTAGGTGTTTCTCTGCAGGAAATGGGCTCCAAGGTGCCAGTCCATACAAAGAAACACAGTCTGAACCTCCCCTTAAGGCTCCATATATTGCCCATGTCAGTGGACTGTTGTCTAACCTTGGAGGGCTTAGTTCCTTTTCCAGGTGGTTCCCAAGTGGCTGTTCTTGATTCAGTGAGCTCTCTAGAGCTCCAGCCAGCCATCACTAAGAATTTTCCTCATAGTCCCTATCCCCTTGCTCATATAGAGTCTCCTCCCCCACTGTCAGAAGGACCAGGGACTCAGCCCAGTGCTCAGCCATGTATCCCTGCCTCTACCTCTATTCATTGTTGGATTAAGTTCTGTGAAAGCACTTAGGGTGGTTATTCATTTGATTAAGGGGGAAGTCCTGTTTAGGCAACACCTTCACTATTTGTTGGAGACGTAGGAAGGGATATCCTGTGAGTTCTTAGAGGTTTCCCTAGCACCTGGTCTTTTTCCAACCCCATATTTGCTTCCTCTATTTAGATCTCCATCTCTTTTTTTTCTCTCCCTTCTTATTGTTTCTCTCACTTAATCATCTCCTCCTCTCATGATTTGTTCCCACATCTTCTTGATTGCAACCTCTTATGCTTCCAATTAGTTAAAGAGATCTCTATTTTCTCTTCCTAGGGGACTCACTGGAGTCAGTGGTTGTGGTTTGCAACTTGAATGTTCTTTACTTTTTGTTTAAAGTCCACTAATGTATGAGTGCATCCCCTGCTTATCCTTCTTGGCTTGTGAGACTTTGCTCAGGAGGATACTCTCCAATTCCATCCATTTGCTTGCAAATTTTAGTGTATATATATTACTGCTGAGTAGTACTCCATTGTGTAGATGTACCACAGTTTGTTAATCCATTCCTCAGTTGAGGGCCATCTAGGTTGTTTCCAGGTTCTTGCTATTACGAATAATGCTGCTATGAACATAGTTGAGCTAATGCTTGTGGGGCGTGACTGTGCATCTTTAGTGTATATACCTAAAAGTGATATTGCTGAATCCTTGGGGAGATTAATTCCCAGTTTTCTGAGAAACCGCCATACTGCATTCCAGAGTGGCTGAACAAGTTAACACTTCCATCAACAATGGAAGAGTGTTTCCCTTACTCCGCATAGGTTGTTGGGCCACAGAATTTTTCTTTTTAAGGCTTAGACCTGTTTTATGGTTCTGGTTTCAGTATGGGGAATTTTCTTGAGCCAGAATTTCTATCTTTGTCAGCCATGGGGAAGCCTGGAATCCCTCCCAGTTGAGTTTATAGCAGACAAGTACATGGCCTGGATAGCTACTTTCATCCAGGGGGGAACAAGGCAAGCCAAGAAGAAAATGTGTGTCTAGTATACTTGGAATACCCTCCCCCTGCTGAAACAATGTCAAGAAAATTGTTTAAAACAGAATGTTAGCCTAAGATCAGAAGTCTCATAATACAAAACTCCCCAGATTGCAAAAGAAAACCACCTGTCATTGCCAAGAACCAGGAAAATCTGAGAGACTGCCAGACAGTCCTCAGGTGCCAATACTAAAATTCAGAAATGTTAAACTTATTTGGGAAAGATTTTTTAGGGCAGCTATGGTTTTAAAATATATGCTTCAAAAAGCAAGTATGGATACATTCCAACCAATGGAAATATCGTAGTACAGACAAAGAGATATAACACAACTTAAAATACCAATAAAAAATGTAGATATGGGAATCATTATGACTGTATTATAATTTCAGCCAAGGAGGTCAAATGCAGGAGGAACTGTGGCCAAATTTGTGCCACCAAAAGTTGTCTCTATGAGTAACAGAACAGATTGGAGGAACAGTAGTCTGGACACTAATTGAAGGGTAGTGCTCATGACTGGAGACCCAAGAAGAAAAAGGACGAAAGACAAATATACCCAAAGAAATTATGGCTCAGACTTTCAAAGCTAGAAGCCTGTGAATCTTAGAAGTAAGTAGACTGCAAGCAGAAACACTCTAGCAAGCCCATACCAAGACTTGCTATGTTTATTAAAGTGCACAAAACAAAATAAAAATTAAAACATCATGAAATCAGTGAGAAAGGAGTAATAGACGATTACAGAGCAAAATAGCTCACATGGCATGAAATGTCTCATGAACAATGATGGCAGAAGTAAGGCTTTCAGTATTTAAGTGACAGAAAGAAAGCATTGTCTTACAGAATCCCATAGCCATTGAAAATACCTTTCAAGAATGAAAAATGTTTTTAAGCCATTTCCTAGTTAAGAGGAATTGAGATAAATTGTGTTTGGTAGAAATACCTAAAAAGAATACATGAAGACTTTCTCTAAACATAAAGTAAATGGCAAAAGCAGAGATTCAGAAGTGTCTGGAAAAGAGGAATATGGAGGGTAAAGATTGTGACATTTCATGGTTAAAGCAAAAATCATACCCCTATCCAGTATGAGTTCAAATGTACACAGAGAAAATGCTTAAACCAAGTGAGCAAACACTGAGGAGGAGAAGCCATGTGGAAGCAGGTGAGGCTTCTGTAAATCTCTGAAGTGAGCAGAGTCACACCCAAACTCAAATCCTTCAGACAAATAAAAACAATATACTGAGATTTCTCCCAAATAACATGATATTAAGCAAAAAGGAAGCAAAGAGAATACAAGGGCATCACAAACCCCATCGCTGGAAGCTGAGTGAGTACCACTGATAAATAACTTACACAGATAACAAATACCACTCAGCCATATGATGTCTACAAAAAGGCTATCTTAAATATCACCACAAAGTATGAAGTGGAAAGACAAAAATCTATAGCAAGTGGCTCAGGTCAAAGGAAAGTAAGGGTAGCTGTTGTCAAATCAAGTAGATGTCAAAGCAGAGAATGCTAACAGGAGGGATTGTGGGAGGATGAACAACCAACTCCCTCATCAAGAAGACTTGGCCAACATGCATGTGTTTACCAGACACAGAACTGTAAAATATGTGAGGTAAAAGCTTCTAGGGCTGAGGGACACAAACCAACCACAATGCACAAGAAGCATTTTGGAGTACCTCACTGAACAGTAGATTACTGGAGTTTATCTTGAAGGGTTATGGGGCATATGCCAAAATAAATCATACCAAGACTATAAAACAACAAGCAAACTGCTAAGAACTGAAGCCATTCAAAGTATATTCTCTAATCAAATTGGCAACAGTAATCAATAACTACAAGATAACAGGAACCTACTTAAATACATGAAGACAACGATTTCTAAATCGTCAATGTGTCAGAAGGAAAGCATTAAGGCAAATTACAAAACTGGCTCTCTGTAAATCATTAACTTTGACAAGCCTGCAAAAAGATTCACAAGAAATGGGACTGGAGAGATGGCTCAGCAGTTGGAAGCACTGGCTGCTCTTCCAGAGGTTCTGAGTTCAATTCCCAGCAACCATATGGTGGCTCATAACCTTTTGTAATGAGATCTAGTGCCCTCTTCTGGCCTGCAGGCAGAACACTGTATACATAATAAATAAATAAGCCTTAGAAAGAAAGAAAGAAAGAAAGAAAGAGAGAGAGAGAGAGAGAGAGAGAGAGAGAGAGAGAGAGAGAAAGAAAGAAAGGGTAAAAGAACAAGATTTTAAAAAAAAAAATCACAAGAAATAAAGAGGAAAGGATGTAAATTGCCAGACTTGGGGGAAAACATGGGAAAGAGTAGTGGGATTCAGATGTTATTTAGGGAGACCAGGACCCGGGACACACTGCCCTTCCTTTCTGTTTTGTTTTTGCATTCTCGGGGAGTGGATCAGTCCATCCAGTGTGGGACATTTACACTTTTTAAGAATTGTCTTAAGGTTCAATTTGTATCAGTGAGTGTTTATATAACCCCTCAATAAATATTAATCCTTTATATGATATATTGTAAGTGGATAATTTTGCAATAAGAGAACTCTGCATACATAGAGTAGGTGACAAAAATCAAGGGGAATTCCATCAGAGTGAAGCAGATCATCTTCCCCATGAAGGGGTTATTTGGATCAGAGGCCTCCACTAGAGATTTCTATCAAATGTTTAGACAAAAAAAATTGAAAGCAGTTCTTCATAATCAAGGGGAGAATGAAGGAGAGAAAGGAAGACATAGAGACAGATGTGAGTGTGTGTGTGCATGCACACACACACACACACACACACACACACACACACACAGTAGGCCTCATGACTACAAGTTAACTCTGCAAGGTGGATGTGATCAGACCTGTTTCTTATTTTTTCTGTGCTAGTGTCCAGGACCTTTTCAAGTTGCTTCCCTTGATGTCTTTATCATCATCATCCTTTTGAAGTTGCTTGCATTGATGTCTTTATCATCATTATCACCACCACCACCATCATCACTGTTATTGCCATCACAGAGTCTAACTGTGTAGGCCAGGCTAATCCATACCAGCAGTCTTTCTGCCTCAGCTTCCAGAAAGCTAGCATTACAGGCAAACAGCAGTAAACCCAACTGACTGTTTACTCTTTTAACAAAATTTCCTCCTTGGACATGAGCAATTGCTCTGGGGTTGATTCTGCACCATCTCTGGGCAATAAGGCTTTTTATCCAGAACAAAGTTGAGAAGCCGTTTAAAGATCACTAGTATTCTCATTTTGTTTTTGTCTTAGGTTTTGGTTTTTTTTCTCAACTCCTCTGGTGATTCTGTACTTGAAGTTTCTGATAATTTTCTTAAACATCGGCTGCTCTTTTCTTGCTGCCTTTGCTTTTGTTCTGAAGCTGACCTTCACAGGCATGTATTTTGAGCTATTATTAAGGCCTCTCTGACATTTTTATATAATATGTTTTAAAGTGCTCTGGAAAATTGTTCTAAAGTCTGGACAGTTGCTTTTGGAGGCATTTATTACCTCTCTCCTGAGTACAGTAATTTATTCACAAAGCTTTGCTAGGGGTCCAATGCCATGGCCAACCACTAAGCATTGTTTTGTGGGCCATTGTATGACGTGCTTTAGATAGAGTCCCTCAAGAAAAGACACATCTTACTCCTCTGCCCAGCAGTTGGTGTTCTGTGTGTAACTTTATCCATGCTTTTACCAGTAGATCTAAAGTCACTAAGTAAGTAATTCCTACAGCCTCCATATTTTGAGCAATTCCAAGTATATGTTATGAGAATTCTCCCCATGAGTTACATTAATTTTTTTAAATTAAGGATGTGTTTTATTTTATATAAATAATGCCTTAATTTTAAAAAGGAAAAATAAACTTTATATTACCAACATGCTCAAGTTAAAAAAAAAAAAACACTCAAGAAAATTGGGAAATTCTTAGCTAAAATAAGAATACAGTGTTATGATTGTGTTTAAATTGCTGATTTTATTTTAAAATGTAAGCAATACACAAATGTGCCTTTAAAGTGGTCATGTTTATGACTGTTCTTTTGACATCTTTGTCCTACTGAGTAGACCGTGAGGCAGACTCTTCTCAGACAACTGGAAAACGGGTGTCAATCTGAGGGGTTTTTTTCAACATATTAAGAGGAAAAAGGAGTAAACATACAACAACATAATAGGGATAGTGATATTACACACACACACACACACACACACACCCCATTTTGAATGGGGAAAGACTGTGTATTTGGTAGCCATTGGCTGACTCTGCTGTGAGATTCTACAGGGTTGAGCATCTGCACAAACTTTCTGCTTCTTTCTCCTGTCCTACCTGAGCCTTTGACGAACTGGCTAAGCCCATGAATGTGTAACATTCTGCAGTAGTGCTTCCTGACTTCTAAAGACCAGGCACTATCCAGGGGTTCACAGTTCATTTCATAATGTCAGAGACTTAAGCTACACAAATACAATGATCCCTAGAAATGTTTTCTCATAATTTATAATCACTACATTTAAAATCTGGAAATTTAGTAAGTAAATTATGGAAGCATAAATTATCATGGACTTGCTAAAGGAATGTTAACACTTCTTATGGTCTGGGCCAAATTAGAAAAAGTGATCTAGGGAAACAGCTGGGAGTATGCCTGAATCTTCCAATTCCCACCAATATTAAAACACTAAAAGTTTGCATAGGGTGTGGTGGGCACCTGCTTTGTAGATGATTTTAGAGAGTTGCTAAGGACACCTGACAATATTAAGCAGCTGATTGAAGGCTGAGAAAAAGTAAGAGTCATCAAGTCATGTTGGATATGGTCCTCACTTCATAGGCCTGCTCTCTATCTTCTTACAAGAGGTAAAGGAGAGAATAGAGCCAAGATATGGTAACAATCTCAGCAAGGATGTTTGATATATTTTAGCGACATTTGGGACATTTGTCTAGTCACTAGGAAAAGAACACAGTATAACAAGAGATAGATGACAGAGCCAGAATCAGAGCAGAGGAATGTTCAGGGACACCCTGTATATAGGGATAAGGATCAGTGGAAATATGAGATGAGCTCCTCATGACTTCCCTATGTTGGGCATGTGAGTATTGTGCAGGTGTGTACTAACACACACACACACACACACACACACACACACACACACACACGTCATACAAAAAATCAAATCCTGCCCCCATCATCATCATCCCTACCACAGAAAAGCAGCCAAAATTTCTCCACTAATATGATGGCTTCAGGTCTTCTGTTTACTGGGGTTACTTAACCTGAAAACTGATTACTGAAGCTGACAAAAATAACTCTTCCAATTTCTTTCTGTATGTTCTTTATATACCCTAGACTACTGTGAAAATTTTAGAGGTACCTTGGAGAACAGTTATCTGTTGAAACGTTTTAATGATTTGGTTTTGTTTAGGTGATGCCTTCAAAGACATCTTTGTCTAAAAACAAAAGGCAAGGAAGATTTCTCTGCCTGTCGGTGTCTCAGCAGTTCCTTGCAACCCTCATACTTTCTACTTTATTCTACATAATTTGTGTGTGCTGACTTAAAACAGTGTACTTTAGCTAAAGTACCTAATGTGCCAGCTATCTTCCTATAGTTAACCAGCTATTGTAGAGCACTTACTCAAAATTAATACTCTTTTCTAGTCAAAAACGTATCTGTGCAGCTGGCAAGGAGAAATGCTGTGTTTCACGGTGGATTTTGCTCTAGGATTTACCTGCTTTGACGGTAAAACAAAGGTAAGATGTGGGAAACCCCTGCAGACAAAGTACTTGTTACATTGTACTTATTTAGAGATGTCTGAGAGCAAACAGCTCCCACCAGCTGTGCATGGAGCCAAAGATCTATATGTATATAATCTGCCTTCTATCTTGGTAACCTGGGGTCCCTGGGTGTTCACAATCCCTAGAGCCATGCAGCAGAACTATGATTCAGAAGGAAAGGAGGGGGAATAGGAGAATAGGAGGAAAGGAAGGAGAGGGGAGCAGGGCACAGGATGGTTTTGTGTGTGTGTGTGTGTGTGTGTGTGTGTGTGTGTGTGTGTGTGTGTGTGTTATCCTTCTGAAGGAAAAAAAAAAAAAAAAAACACCACAATAAGAATCCCAACCATTGCTTAAAACCTGAGGAGTTTTGGTAAGAGTAAGTTCCACATATTGGTAGAATATATCTACAAATAGAAAGCTACCCTAGATTCCAGCCTTACTGACTAAAGGCACCTGTGTGAGCAGGGGAAATCACTGGGATTATTTCCATCACCATCCTGAGGGCTCTCCTAATTACATAAGTGGTAAGAAAATGTTTGCCAAAGTGAAGAGTCAATGATTTATCACATAATATTTATAAAAATCTATTTTTCTAATTAAAAATGAGTGGAGAGATTAAGAAAGCATGCCTATGATGAATGTTGCTGTAAAAGCAGGATGCCAGTATATTTAATTTAGAAATCTCACTGGCTTTTATTAGTCAGGGCTAAGCATGGCAGCACACTGCAGACTCAAAGGACAAAAAAGTGGTTTCTGAGGGAGACTGAATCAGAATCAAGGGGCCTCATGCAATGGAATGCCATGGCTCAAAGCAAGCTGCCTCCTGTGGCTTCTCTTGCAGAACAAAGGATATTAGACGTCTTTACTGTCTACTCAGCCTGAGTTCCTTCAGATTGGCTGCTCCCAGTCTTACTTAGAAGAAGCTGGACTGGTGGGGACTTTACTGCTGTGTAAAACTTCAGTTTGATGATGTGCCACTTGTCATGAGTGATGCCATTCTGGTCTGGTCTTTGGGGCCTCATGCTTGAGTTCATCCATAAACATGAATTCTAGTAGTCTTCATTACTGTTATTAACCATAATCAGGGTTCCAAAAACCTGCTTTCCACATACATTGTGCAAGCTCAGCTTCTTCCTTTCACTGTTCCCACAATCCATAGTGAAGAAGTGAAGCCTTGTGGAAGGCTCCTAAAAACCAGCAACCATTTTCTTCTCATAGTTATTTCCAAACTGTCATATCATATCTTGGGCTACTTACTGTCTTCTGTGATCCAGTCCTTGCAACCAGTTGATAACTACAGACAGTGACTTTGTCTAGAAGTCTTCCCCTTCTGTTCTTTCTGCCAGAACAAAGATTTCAGCCAGGACAAGTCCGCCCTCTAGGGGAACCCATGGAGATGTCTGAAGAAGGTTTTTGCCTGTACTAGAAAGAGCCTTTCTGCCACATCAGGAATGTCCATGATGAAGGCTTACAGTGCTGTTCAGCACCTACCATCAACAGGACAGAGCACCATATAGAATTATCATATCAAGGCACTCTGTGTACAGAGATGGAGAAATCCTGAGACAGATAAGGAAGCTGCTTCTGTTACACAATCCTGCCTGCCTCCGGAAAACTGACTAAAACCATCACTTCACTTGCTCCCAAGGAAATGATAATGATGTTTCCCAGTATGAACTCACATAGTAATTGTAGTAAAAACAAAATGCAGTTGCATAAGTAAATTAAAATAAAAATTTTATACAGTTGCATAAAATTTAATATCAAAACTGGATTATAATTTTGCATCCATCATCAAAGGCTATCCATAATTATAGCCTACAGTCAGTGAGCAAATGACTTTCTGACCCTTGTCAAGGATTCTTCTCATTGCACCTTTTTGTTGATCATGGTACTTACACAGGCACAGGACCTGTGGTTGCTACTAATATGACCAGGAAGCCAGACCTGAATACTCTTGCTGCACATGTCCTTCTGGAATGAGTGTGATGTCACATCTACCCTGGAGAAAGGAGAGCACTCCGTGTAGTTTCTAATGCTTCCTCTTTGATACACAGTCTTGCAATTCAGGATACCAAATATTAGACCTTCTGGATTCTACCTTAAGGGCCTACCTCCACAGAGTCTATAGGAGTCTTTATGTGTCTTCTCTGCTGCACTTGGCAACATCCTGGAATATGTCCTGGCCCTTACCAAAGAAGAGCAAAACACAGCACACAAATCCTGCTGCCTGTTGGAGATCCCACTAAGGTTTACTTATACTTCTGTCTTTGGCTTACTTGGTCTTTCTGTCAGTCTAGGGATTAGCACAGCCCACACAAGATTCTGCAGGGGGTCTTTTGTGACTCTACCTGAGGATATTATCCTGTCTACCACTGTCCAGTGTGCATCCAGCACCAGGCACACTGCCAGGGAAGGTCTTGATGTGAACTCTGGTCCCTGGTAAACTGGAAGGAGGGGTCTAGTACTCTGCAACTCCCTTCTTGTTTTTATACAAATCTGTGGAAAGTTCTGAGCTGGTATGCAGTGCAATCAGTGTGTTTAGCCTTGTTATTTCGTGACCCCTTGCTCTTGTGGGTGTATGGGGCAGGGTAACCCCATGATGGACAAACTTTTCCTCTTGTGTAGAGGCTGGGTTCTCTGGGATGTTGAGTACTGTACTTGTGGACAGCTATAATTGATGATGTTACATTATCAACCAAGTCATACATCAACCATCTTCCTTCACTTTTGAATCTTTGCCTGTTCCCTGCCCTCCTTTTCCCCAGGCAATGTCTCTGACTTCCAAAGCAGGTCCCAAATGGAGCTCTGAGGATACTTCATGCCACTGAACCTGGCATTTTTTCCTCAAAATTAACATAACCAATTTTTTAAAAGTATCATATCTTTCCTAATGCTGTACATGTCTGCTATGAGCCCTTGGGAACTGGATTCCCTGGTGACTGAGTGGACTCGTGCATGTAGAGGCCAGAGGATTAATCTCAGTTGTTGCTGAGGTTGATCTTTGATTGACTCGACTATCTAATCAATCTGAACTTCAGCCATTTAACATTAGAATTTATGTCACTACTTTAATGCCTCCTTGGACTAGAGAAAGAGGGCTGCCCCTTACTCAAAACACTCTGGGTAATGATAGGGTTGGCCTGTGGTTTCCCAACAGGTTCTTTTCTAAATTCAGATCTCCCAGGTTCTCTGCTTTTAGGATACAGCTTTCTACCGCTACTGTGAGCTTTACGCCTGAACACCACCTCATCCAATATCTCCCTGTGAGCCTCACACCTGAGCACTACCTCATCTAGTATCTAACCAGTTTTCCTGAAGATGTAGTTAAGATACCTTTTTGCTGACCTGAACCTGAGCTTGGGTCAGAATTTCCTGACTGTGCCTTTTTTAAAGGTGAGCTCTCACTCCCTTGCCTTGCATCATTTTCATGGTAACCTCTTCAATAAATTCTATACTGAGAAAGTTTCCCCAACACAGCTGTGATAGGTCAACAGGGTTCTGAGTCCACAGAGAACTCCCTTCTTGGCCATAATTACAAATCTTCATTTCTCTAATACAGCATTTGTAATCTCCATAAAAGGAGGTTTAGTTACTACTATAAACTCTGAATGATTGACCTAAATAATAACCAAGCATGAAAATTTTATATAGAGTTGTGCCTTTTGTTGCAGTCATTATGGAGAAAACCAACTAGACTTATGGGCTAGACATGTTGAACTTTGGGTGTATAAAACTTACTCACTGGAGCTTAGATGGTTCCATCAATAAAACACTTGCCTTATAAGCATGAGATCCAGTTGCAGAGCTCACATAAGGAAGCCAGAGTATGCAAACACAGGTCAATCCCAACAGCATATTGACCAACCAGCCTTACTTATTTGTTGAGTCCCAGGCTAATAATAAGCCTGCAATACACCTAAAAGAACAACTGTGGTTAACCCTCTGGCCTCCACATGCACAAATACACACATGCATATATCAGCACAGACATATATAACTACAAAGAGAAACAGAAGACTTTTAAGCCTTCACACTGCTAAACCAGTCCATTTCTGTATTATTTTTCAGCCACAGCTTGATGGTAACCAGTAACCCTCTTTATCAAAAACTTAAGAAAACATAATTTGAGGATGGACTGATACTCAATGTGAGCATGTACGGGCCTTAGGTTCTTTTCCCAGCGAAGCACACACACACACACACACACACACACACACACACACTGCTAGGATTCTGATAACTGTTCCTGTTTTAGTGGATATCCACATAGTTAGTCCTCATATACTAATGGTCCAATTGTGTCATCCCCACTTCTATTTTACTAGAGAGAGACAAGCAGTTGTCTCCAGGCAACAATCCATTATTACCTGCTATCTATTTTACAAATATAAGGAGTAGTTAGGAAGAGAAAGAAGCATGTCCACGCATATCAAAGTAAGAAGACCATAGTCTAGCACACATTTGTTCATTTCTAGAAAGACATTTTAAAATACATCAAAGTGAGAATAAACTAGACCACCATTCTAGATATATGGCCCTAAATCCCAGACCTGACATCCCTATGGGATAGCTGACATTAGAATACAGTTTTCTTTTGCTCTATGACTTGAAGGTACCTGAAGTTCTGATCTTGTCATGGTAAATGGACATAGGAGAAGAGCTGGAAGCAAAGAGATAAAACAGATATTGATTGCCCTTTATCCTGAGTTCCTGACACATCAGTGTGGAATAAAGGACAGCCAGAAACCCAGAGCCAATAAGATCTTCTGCCTTCTTCAGCTATTATAAACAGTTTAAACACCCAGACTCATGCTTAATGGGATTGCAGCAGCATCACAGGACCTAGGACTCCAGGGTTTCCATCACTCAGATTTCCCACAACACTGTCTGAAAGAATCCACAGTGTGGAAGTTTCTGCCACTAAGAATCACAGAAGGCAAATAGTTCTGGTACCACTAACTGGAAAATTCCTGGAATGGCAGAATTCTTTTGTTCTCATCTGGTGGCTGCTTTTGGATCACAGCAACCATACTCCTGTTTGCTCAGTGCTGTGCTGGTGCCTATGAAGCTTGATCCCCAGGCTGGAGGTTAAGACTGGAGGAGGTGGAGGCACAGAGAGACCAAATTCAAAAGAAAATTGAAGTGAGTGGTATAAGAGAAGATACAACGGTCACTCTGCTAGAAACAAAACATCACCCTTCCAGTGTCACAGCCCCTTGGATGCCACCAGACACACTAAAGAGAGGATTGGTGTTCTTTTCCACCTGCAATGCCTTAAAACCCAGAACAGTTTTAAAGGAGTGAAAAATGACTATCAGCAAAACTGTCAGTGATGAAAGCAAAGCAAAGTTCTTGTGTTTAATACGTATATGCCATGTAAAAGAAGACCTATGTTTTGGATGCTAAAACCACACAAAGATGCCTTCCTGCTTCATGATTGACAGCTGAATGTTGAGATGCCCTTCAGCCTTTATTTCTCCAGTGGGAAACTCAATGTCCTTTCACATTCCTCTCCTGATATTTTAACTAGAGTGAGCACTGTTATTGTCATACTCTCCCAGCAGCCAGTGTGGGCTCTGAGTTCCCAGACCTGTGTATAGAGACTCAATCACATATTGAGAAGGGCTAATAGTTTGGAAATGAAGTAGCTTACTTACACCACAGGCAGAAATAACATTCATGGTTTTCAAAAATAGTTTTCTTTTAAAAAATAAAATTACATTTTAAGTTCATGAGAGAAAACATGAGAAATTTTAAACAAATGACTCTGAGTCATTAAAGCCAACTAGCTATATAAGTGCCAACCGCACAAAGGTACTTATGGCATTGCCCTGCTTAGGACATGAGGCCCCAAAAAGAAAAAGGGGGAAAAGCCTATTCACTACCCCATTCACCTTGTGGGCCTGGATGTTTTGTAACACATCCCAAACCAGGAAAGTCAGAAGAACATCTTTGTCTTACAACACTCACAAACAAGGGCTACACGATAAAGTTGGCAATCTTGTGCAGTGATGAAGTAAGATTTCTCAAGTTCTCAATCTCAAAAGACTCTGGTAATTTTTGTTCTGAAAATACTCTCAAACCTGGATCTACCACAATAGGCAGAGGCTCAGCCTCAGTACCAAGGAAATGCAAGGATGGAATAAATGGTTCTCAGAATACTATGGATTCCAACTGTCTTGAAATATAGAAGGAGCATGAGCTTTGAGACTTTTCCATTAATCCATGTTCTTAATTCAATATGAAAAATATCACAAGGCATCCTGACTCTAATGTGGACAGTGTGGCACACAGCTTGCCATTTGAAGGCACAAAAGCATTTTGAGACTTTCTATTTGCCTCCTCCTTGTCTGGATGACATTAAAAATGCTTTGTTCATCATTTAGAAATCAGTGTTTCAAACTGAGAAGATACTGTAAAGCCAAATATACAGTCAATAAGACAAAACGACAGTCTACAGAATGGGAAAAGATTTTTCACCAACCCTACAAGTGACAGAGGATTTATCTCTAAAATATATAGAGAATTCAACAAACTGCAGCCCAAAACCTTGAATAACCCAATCAAAAAATGGGGTTCAGAACTATAAAGGGAATTCTCAGCAGAAGAATTACAAATGGCTGAAAGGCACTTGAAAAAGGTGCTTGACATCTTTAGCCATCAGAGAAATGTAAATCAAAACAGCTTTGAGATACCACCTGACACCTGTCAGATTGGCTAAGATAAAAGACACAGATGACAGCCTATGCTGGAGAGGTTGCAGAGCAAGGGGAACACTCCTTCATTGTTGGTGGATGTGTAAGCTTGTTCAGTCACTCTGAAATGCAGTATGGTGATTTCTCAGAAAAATGGGAATCAATCTCCCCAAGAATCCAGCAATACCACTACTGGGCATATACCCTAAAGATGCACATTTCCACTCTGAAGGCATTAGCTCAACTATGTTCATAGCAGCATTATTTGTAATAGCAAGAATCTGGAAACAACCTAGATACCCCTCAACTGAAGACTGGATTAACAAACTGTGGTACATCTACACAATTGAGTACTACTCAGCAGTAAGAAAAATGATATCCTAAAATTTGCAGGCAAATGGATGGATTTGGAGAATATCCTCCTGAGTGAGGTATCACAAACCCAGAAAGATAAGCAGGGGATGTACTCACTCATTAGTGGACTTTAAACACAAAGCAAAGCATGTCCAAGCTGCAAACCACAACCACTGAACAGCTTCGGATTTGAAACACCTTGGACCAGCACCTTGGAGCCCATTTCCTCCAGAGGAACACCTGACCCAATCTTGATGTTGGGGTGAGGAAAGCGGTTCTACCTGGAGTGGATGCTGAACTAAGCCACTTTGGGACCTTGGGACCTCCTGCCCTTGCTGGGGAGGAGATAAGGAAATGGGGAGCAGAGAGAGTGACTGGGAGGGGTGGGAGGGGGAAGGGAGTTTAAACAAGGGGCTATATGGATTAAAAAATATGACTCTATTCATAATAATAAAAAAGAAATAGGTGTTTATTTATTACTTATAAATGAGCATTTGCAATAAAAACCTGATCATCATGATCTCAAATGCTAATTCCCATTGGTATTTTTCTAAGAAGATAAGGACTATATTTTTTTGGTTTGTGAGGCAAGTTCTCCCTGTGTAGTCCTTGTGGTTTGGAGCTCACTATGTGAACTAGACTCACCTTAGACTTGTGGTTATCCTCCATCTTAGCTTCCTGAGAGTTGAGATAACATTTTGCCTCTGAAGCATCTCAGAAAACTTGAAGCAGTGCTGCCCATGATCTCCTGCTAGTTCTTGGAAAACTGAAGTTGAATGACAGCATGTAGCCGCAGTGGGATGATAAAGCCAGGATTCAAGATTTCTATGTTAACTGCACTATGGTGGGTATCCTCCTGGGTAGGAGACCTGCCTTCAGTGGTCTTTATTGTAGTGGGATTATGTTATTACATTGTAAATAATTGTCCTGCCTACCAGTTTAATAAAAATGCTGAATTACTGAAGGCAGCCAGGAAGTCTGGGCAGAACTACAAGACTGAGAAAATTCTGGGAACACAAAATGCAGAGTAGAAATGTCACAGACAGACCCAGAGAAAAGAAGTTGAAATGATGCTCTTAGAAAAGGTACCAAGCCACATGGCTGAACAAGATGAGTTACTTTAAGGGTAAAGAGTTAGCATGCTATATGCATGGGCCCTAGGTCCATCAGTGTAAAAATAATATAAGTGTCTGTGTGTTTCTGTGGGACTGTGTGTATTTCTGTGGGACTGTGAGTCAGAACCTTAAGGATAGCCCAAAAGTTTGGGCCAGAAACCTCATATAACACTTTATATTTCTGCAAGCAAAGAAGGAAGCAATGGTCTTAGATAAGTTTTAGGGTAGGTACAGGAAAACCAGGAGGGTAAAAGCAGGGTGAAGAGTAAGGAGGCTAGTGTGTGACCCTCAGATGACCAGGTATGGGGGTCAGCCTCTACACACTGACGGTAGATATGTCATAAAAAATGGCATTTACCAAGATAGGTCCTTTAAGTTATTAAATATTAATTAAATTACTTTAATTCTGCTTATGAATCACTTATTTATTTCATTTCTCTACAGAATGTGCTCTGGAGATTCAAATTTTCTCAGCTTAAGGGATCTTCAGATGATGGAAAAACGCGAGTAAAGCTGCTATTTCAAAATCTGGACACCAAACAAATTGAAACAAAGGTAAATCTTGCAAATTCTGCACCCAAAGACATATGGGGAGAGGAATCAACTGGTTAAAAAAAGTGTGGCATGGGAAGAAAACAAGTTCATTTAGGGCTGATGTTCTTCCACTGAGAATTTCTGTCCTGAAATTGACAGATGAAACAAAGTATTTAATTCTGTAAGAAAAAAATCTTAGTAAATAGTTGCAAGAAGTCAGTACTTTAAAATTCTCTAGAAGCCAAAACCTAATAGAAGAGTTTTGCAAACTTCATTGTCTGGTGGAATATCTATAGTAGTGAATATAAGAAAAAGTCTCATACCCCTTTCAAAAGCACCACACTGAGGTATCTCATTGTAATATGTAGACTTTCTTCATCTTTTTACATAAATGTATTATCAACAAACTAGTCTCATACATATAAAGTCAAATGAAATTATAGATTTAGCACATTGAAAGACTGTGCAATGTGGAACACATGCACATTGTTTAGAATGTCACCTCTTCCCTTGCATTTCTTTTTTTTTTTTTTAATTAACCTGAGCAACACAACCCACCTGACATTGTTATGTATAAAAGTTTAGGTTCTATTTTTATCTTTTCCTTGTCTCATTCCACAAAAGAATATTTCAGAACTGCTTTCTAAGTAGAAGAGAGATTGTGTAGAATTGCTTGACTCTTCTATGTGAAGAATTGGCCAAGACCAATGAGATATGTACATACGGGGCAGGCTGTGGACAGTTCAGGGTGTACAGCCCTGAAGTGAAGCAGGAAGCTGTGGGTTTCTGAGATGGAACATTCAAGCTCTGGATTCCTGAGTGTGGGCAGGTTGACTATGGAGCCCTGAAGAGAGGGCAAACTATGGAGGTTTGAAGTGATAGACTGTGAAGAACGTGCTGTGGAACCTAGAATTTGGTTGAGAAGCTATGGATCCTTGAGATGGAGGAAGGGTGTGAAGCTTTGAGGATGGGCCAACCTGTGAATCCCTGGATTGGGATAGGCTCACCTATCCTGTGGTGAGTTAGAAGTAGGGAAATGAGACTCTTGGCACACTGGGCTGGCTGTAGAGGTTCCATGCTGCCTCTCCATGATGACCTAAGTGCTGTGGTCTGAGTTGAAATTACTGGGTGGGGAGAGCCAGGCAGAGTGTGACTTACAGCACTTTCATGTTGAGATTTCTTATCCCTCTCCCTGGTCCGTCCATTGATGGGACACCCAGAGCGGGTTGGGGTAAGATGGGATTGGGGGGGTTGCTGTCACCTTTCCCTGGATCAGTCCTGTCACTATCACTTCTTCAGCCAGGGAGTCAGAGCTCATAGTATGCTGGAGGCACTGTTGTTCCCTGGAACACAAACTAAAACAGCAGTACGTGCTTGCCTGGCATCTGAGATGCCCCTTAGCAGGTGGTACTATGAGATTTAAAGGTATAGTTTCTTATCTTTTAACCATCACTCAACTGTAGGTTGATAAAGAAGTGGATGTGTCAGTATGAGTTGAATGTGAATTGGTGTGTAGTGATTTGAAATGAATAACTTCTCTGTTAACAAGTCCTTAGCTTGGATTATGTGAGTTTCATCCTAGTTTAGAAAGGATAAAAGATCTAAAATTTACAGAGGCTATAAAGATGAATAGTGGGTGAATAATACTAAAATTTTAAGCAATCTGTGAGGATTTTTAAAGTAAAGAATGAGAAATTATACATACATACATACATAGAAATGTTTGGAAAATGTGTGGATACATATCAACAAATTCAAATGCACAATCATGCAGTCCAACCCTGATGCTTCATAGATCTCAGACTACCAAGGCTTCTCTTGGGACACAAGCAGGGAATAGGCAAAGAAAAAGGCTGAGGCTTCAACTGAAGTGAATCAAGAACCAGGGGTACCCCCTGGGCTTGGAAGCTTCTGCAGGTATAACTCAGAGCTCACTATGATAAGGGAAAGAAACAGGGATGATTCCTCACATAACCCTGCACATCTTAGAAATAATGTCCCCAGCTGCATCTGCTATAGCTTATGAAACAGGAAAAAAAAGTTAGACCTCTAAGTGCTCTTGGAGTTAGCACACATAGCATCTCTCTCTCTCTCTCTCTCTCTCTCTCTCTCTCTCTCTCTCTCTCTCTCTCTCTCTCTCTCTCTCTCTCTCTCTCTCTCTCTCTCTCCCCCTCCCTCCCTCTCCCTCCTCCCTCCCTCCCTCTCTCCCTCTCTTTGCTCTCTCATGTGTGTGGTTCATATACATGTGTGTTCATGTAAGTGTGTACACGTGTGTGTGTGTGTGTGTGTGTGTGTGTATGTGTGTGGAGAGGCCAGAATCTGATGCTTGATATTTTGCTCATTTTTCTCTACCTTATTTTTTGAGACAAGAACTTTCTCTGGACTGGAGCTCACTAATTCAGCTAGGCTGGCAGGCAGTGAGCTCTGAGAATCCACCTGTCTCTGCCTGCTCAGTGCTAGGTAGCTTATGCTGACTTTGCATGGTTGCTGAGTGTCTTAATTCAGGTTTTCATGCTTGTGAGGCAAACACTTTATCAACTGGGCCATCTCCTGCACTTCTAAAACCTTCATTAGTCAAAGATTTACATTCCTGGAGTTCTGTTCAGCTGACTAGTTAAGTGATTTACACTGAAATTATAGGAGACACAGTATGGGATGGTGGCTGAAGAACAGTCCCCAACCCCACACCTAGTTCCTGCTGTGATGTACACACACACACACACACACACACACACACACACACACACACACACAAGCCTTGGTTGTATTGGCTCTATTTAAATTCCCTATGGTTTCCTCTGTATCTGAGTTGAGTTTCTCAGGGCAGGTGCAGATAGGTTATTTCTACAGCATGAGGTCCACTGAACATGTATTTAATAAATGTGTCTTAAATTAATATGTTAACACTGAAAGAAAGAGAAACTTAGTACAGAAAGTACTGTCAAATGTTAGGTGTGGTGGCATATGCCCGTAATCTCAGCAATTTGGGGGCAGAGATCGGGGAATAACAGGTTGAAAATCATCCTTGGCTATGTACCAAATTCAAGGCTAGAATACATGAGACCCTGGCTCAAGGAAGGGGGAAATGAAAAGGGAGAAGGGAGGAGAAGAAGGAAAGGATGATAAAGGGAGGTATTACAAAATAAACTCAGAGCTTTACAAGTTTCTCAGGAGAAAATAGTTCCCATGACTAAAATGAAATAGTTTGGCCACTGCAGGCCAATGCACTCGTCTTACTCCTTTTATCCCCATCTGTATCCTTGTAACAAAGCACAGTCTAATGAAGAATAATTTTGTCTTTGGGAGAAACAATAGCACATAATTTTCATCCTCTAAGAGCTATCCCTGTATCATCAGGAAGTCCAGGAAGCCTCTCAGATGCAGAGAGAGGAACCGAGTGTAGCCAATTGTGAGCTAAGAGATGGGGCAGCAAACAACTCGCTGTGCAGTCTTTCCACCCAGCCCAGTGCCAGGCAGGCATTCCTGGTGCTGCTGAGTTAGTCACACTGAAAAACTATTTCAGGAAGTCAGGAGGGACAAAGAGAGGTAGACAACTCAACCCAACCCAACTGTAACAGATTGTAACATTGTCCATGAGCTGAATATTGTCTGCAGCAGGAAGAGTAGAGTCCTCTACAGAGGTCTCAGAGTAGGAACCTGAGATTGAGCCTCTCAGGTGCAGTGCCCAGTCCCAAATGTTCCTCAGAGTCACTCAACTTAGATATCACACAATAGCAGGTGGCTTATTTTAGCTTTTTTGTTTTGAGAGTACCCTGTCTTTGTATGTAGTTTCTGGCCTGGACTTTCGGGTCTAGCCTTGAGATTCGGACCCAGTCACAGCCCCACTGCAGCCCAAATAATCACACAGATGTTTGTGTTAATTTTATGCTGGTCAGCCTTGGGCCCAGGTATATAGCTTGCTAACTCTTTACCCTTAAACTAACCCATGGTTCTTATCCTGTTCAGCTATGCAGCTTGGTACTTTTCTTTGCTCAGAGCAACGTTTCAGCTTCTTTTTTCTGCATCTGCTGCTGTCTCCTCATCCTATCTCTGTGGTATCCCCATGGTGTCTCTAGGCCTTGCTCTGAGATGTTTTCAGAGTTTTCTTAGTCTGGTAGCCCCACCCACACTTCCTATCTGACTTTGGCCAATCAGCGTTTTTTATTAAACTAATAGGCAAGACAATTATTTACAATGGAACAAAATACAATCCCCCTACACCATGTCCATAAAATTAGAATTACTGTATTAGCAGAAACATATATCTAAGTGTGATCTCTAAGCAAATATACAACTCTTAGTCTATTAGGAAGGCACTGAAAGTGGTGACTTGGTGGTAAGTTTACCATATCTAGGATGTTGCTAGTCTGAGGTTTCTGAGGCAGTCTGGCACCTCAGATCCTAAGCTAACTGAACAAGCTGCCCCTGCAGTGAGGCAGTTGTGGGTCCTGTTTCCTAAAACAATCTATAAATCTTCGCCCATAGGCTAGAGGAAAAAAAAAAAAAAGAACACAAGGCTGGAGGAAAATCAGTATAATTAGACACTGGGGAGAGGACCTTGAGATGCTTTTTATAGATTGAGGCACCACAGGAATCTAGGTAGACACTATCATGGAGCTGAGGTTTGAGAGCAGGTCAGTTCATAGTCCTGAGAGTTTCAAGTCCTAGGTCCAGCCAGATCCGGCCTCTGATATCTTAGGCTTCCAGGTTCACAAATACCTTCTTTGTGTCCTCACTTAGTGGAAGGAGCTTTTTAAAAAAGAGCAAGGATCCTATCATGTGTGCCCCACCCATGTGACCCCACCATCTCCAAAACATTCTTCTATCACTGGGAAGTAGATTGTGACATGAACTAAGGGTAAATATAGAATCTCCACTGATAGCATTCTGTTTTCTTCTGCCTATCTTCCATAGTCAGCATGGCATAGCCAAGTGGCATTTTTGTCACCATGCCTGATAAGGGTGACTGAAAAACAAACTAACTGATGGCCCATTGGAGGCCACAAGACTCCTTTTGTTTCAGAAACATGGGGACCATGCCACTCAGAGTTAGTTGATATCTGAAAATTTGGCCTGGAGCCAAGGACCAGTATGCACGAAAACACACACATGCACAATTCTCAATATGAACATCATTTTCCAGGGCAGAAGACTATATCTGTGGGTAGGTATGGAATGTGCTCTTAATCATCACTATTAATTAAACTCAGTACAAAACACATGCAGTGTGCTTCAGGGCCACCTCTCCCCAACCTTTGGAAATGATTCTTTTTAAAAAAAAAAAAAAAAAATGATCTATGAGTTTTTTGGAAGTAATCATGAATTATAGTGTCTGTTTAAATTTTAATTTTTAATCAAAATTTAAAGATTTTATTAGTGACAAGGAAAATCTGCTCAGTTAGATGGTCAGAAATCCCTGAGAGTTCCCCTAGTTACATTCTTATGCCCAGGGTCTCTTCTACAGTACGGATACCACTCTATGGGTACCAGTTAGCTTTTGAGAAAGCCAGGGAACCCCCACCCTCTGGGAGTGAACATAGGCTGAAACATCACAGATATGAGGCTCTAACTGAAAAGAGGCACTATCTAGAAAGCTAAATGAGTTCCTGGAAACTTCATCAAAGGATATATCTCCACATATAAAGACCACTCTGTCCCACAGACAAGCAACATGAGTGTTGGACACCCTGAAGTGTGACTGGCCTAGCTGCACCTGCATGCATGTGCTGTAGTGTAGATTCACTTTCTCTGTATCCAAGGAAACTACCTAGATTATACCTTCTACTCCCCATCCACTTTATTAACCATTTTGCTGCTAATTATAGTTTATTAAATAACGGATTCTACAAGCAGAGACAGCTGGACCCGATTTTCATCTATGTTTTCGAATGCCAGGATGTTCTCACTATTCACTGGCCCTGAGATGAGTGTAGGCTGAAGATATGGGTTCAAAGAAACATCATTTGTGTTAATGATGAAAGGAAAAGTCCAATCTGAACACTGTGTTTTTATAAAGGGAAACAGAAGCACAAGTAATAACATGCCCCCTAAAGACGGAGATGGCAGTCATTGTCCTCCTGTCCTCACAAGAGCAGGAAGGACAGACAGGAGAATGCACTGGGCAGCCTTGCAGAGGCTAATGATATGCCACATGGTAAAGTACATACTAACGTGAGCCAGTGCCAGTTTTGTGCACTTGTAAATTATTTGTACACCAGAATAACCTGAAGGTATCTTTCCAGTTCATCACTATCAATATTTTACCCTTCAACATTAAATTAAAAATGAGAGAAATTCTATACTGTCCTTCAAGATATTGACCTTGGTTGAATAAAATGTACGGGAGTTATTTATCTTTGTCAGAACTTGGAAATTTCCAAATAAAATATTTACCAGCACAGAAGAAAAAAGTGAAACCACATGCATTCTTTATCCCCAGTTTTTTGACGTCAGTGTGTGTGTCTGTGTGTGTGTGTGTGTGTGTGTGTGTGTGTGAGAGAGAGAGAGAGAGAGAGAGAGAGAGAGACAGACAGACAGACAGACAGACAGACAGACAGACAGACAGACTCTGGAACTACTGCAAATTGTAAAAACTAAATTAGTTAAAACAGCTTTGCAAAAAGCTGTCGTTCATCTTAAAATATGTGGAAACAGCAAAAGTGACAGAGTCAATGTCATTTATAGAAGTCAGTTTGTTTTTTAGCATCCTGCCAATGTCAATAAAATACATTAATTTGTAATTCTGTTATTTAATGAAAGAGAAAGATTAAGAATGTGAACCAGAGGTGTTGCAGAGATGAGTTAATGGTTAAAAGCACATACTGCTCTTTTAGAAGAGTCAAGTTCAATTTACAGGATCCATGCCCTGCAGCTTGCAATGCCTATAACTCAACTCTAGGCAATCTGATGCCCTGTTTGGGACTCCACAGGTACCTGTAGTCACATGTACATGCCCCAGCATAAACACGCAGCCATGTACATAATTAAAAATAAAAATAAAATAAATCTTTTTTTAGAAAAAAAAAAAAACTAGAGAAAATCTAAAAGATTTCACCACTTAACATGGACCACAGCCAAGAGACAAATCATAGAACCAACTTTGAAGCAAATATGTTTAAACAAAGTATATACACCTTTAAATCCTGATGAACACTGTGGTTTAGTATGACACATATACCTATATATGTGAACCAAAGATTAAACTATTTGAAAAGATTAACTGGTGTGGTAGCCCTGTTGGAGGAAGTGTGTCACTGGGATTGAGCTTTGAGGTTTCAAAAGCCCATGCCAGGCCCAGTCTCTTTCTGTCTATACATCAGGATGTAAAGTTCACAGCTGCTTCTTCATCATCATGCATGCTGCCATGTTTCCTGCCATGATAATCATGGACTAAGCCATTAAAACTGTAAAACATCTTCTAATTAAATATCTTCTTTTATAAGATTTCCAATGGCCATGATGTCCCTTCACAGCAATAGAATACTGACAAGGACAAACAGGAGCCTGGTCAAAGAAATGGCAGGATCTCCATTTCCAGGGGTCACGTTCTTAAACATCCCCCATCCGGTGGCTACCAGAAGCTACAAATAGTACCTGTTTCGAGTTGAGTCTGAAATGCTTCCATACCCCCACCCCCTACCCCTCTCAGCCTCCCAACTCCCCATCACCCCCAACTAGTGGTGCTGATTTTAGAGGTTGTAGAAACTTTGGTACTGAGGTCTAGCTAGCAAACCTGAGTTGTTGGGAGCACTACTTGAAAGTTACATATCTGCTTCTGGTTCTGGCTGAGATCTCTGTTTCTTAATATTTCAAGATGTGAGAGGTTGGCATAGCTTCACACACTCCCACCACCATGAGCAACTCCTACCCGGTGCCTACTATGATGAACTGCAATCTCCTAAAATCTTGATCATAGTAAAAGTCCCTCTCTTAAGTTCCTTCTACCAGATACCTTGTCACAATGATTTAAAAAATTACTAATTTAATACTGAAATCTATGTACCTATGTTTTCTTCATTGTATGCCATACAAGTATTCCTATACAAGTCTATGATAAACTTATTTTTTTGCTTAAGTGAAGCACCTTATAGCTTCTTATTGTCATATCTGAATTGCAAATGTCATTACTCTTCTACTTTAGGGTCATCATTAATTAAAAAGGGTCACTATAGTGCCAAGACAGTTGATATGATAATGGATGGTTCCCAAATAACTAACTGCAAGCAATGTAGGCTGTGGGTAGACACTGGACAAAGGGATGTCCTCATATCCTGGGTAGGATGGAGGAGACAGTGTATGATTCCATCAAGCTACACAGACTAGTGGGCAACTTAAAACTTACAAATTGTTGACTTCTGGAAATTTCTAGTATTTTTATATTGCAGTGAGCCACATGTAGCTAAGACCCAGAAAGTAAAACCACAGACAAGTCTACCCTCACTGATGTAAGTAAAGTCTTTGAAAAGAAGTTTATTCTTATACTCGCCATTATTAGTCTCTCCAGCTTCAGACTGTGCCTTGAGTTGAACTTTCCTTCTTCTCCTGCTCCTATCCCCCCCCGCCCCCGCCCCGCACTGGTTGTTTCACCATTCCTGGAGAAGACCCCTCTCTGGTGCTTTTGGGGGTTCCTCATCTGGGTTGTGCCAAAGAACACCAATGCTCACCCTGAGTATATCTGCCCTCTCTCAAAGCTAACGTTGCCTTCCCTTCTAGTCTAACTCACATTCTCATCTCTTTTCATGGACTCTTACCCTCTCCCAAAGAGAATTTCTGTCCCTGGGGCTTCTCTTTTCTCTTATGCTGGACAGGTGTCCTTGCCCCACAGACATGATTCTGTCTCTCTTCTTATACAACCTCCATCCACACCACTCTGTACTTCCTGAAGGGCTGTCCTCGGAGTGGTATTTGTGGTTCTGTGCTATGAGCTTCGGGAACTTCCAGAATCTACCCAGTATGTTTCCTCCCTCATGATGCCCATATACAGACCCACAATTACCAACTGCTTTTTGCTTTTGGTCCTTGGTTTCTGCCCTTTTCTGGAATGCCTTCATCCCTGCCCAAATGCAGAATTGTTTGTTCAAGGATTAATACACATGGGAATGCCCCATCAGAATCACCTCCTGCATCTCGGCAGCTTTACTGTGGAGTTACTGGCCCTGTTCCTCCCATATCATGGCATCTGGCTTCTCTGAGTGTCCTTTCAATAGTTTCTCATGGTAACTTTTATTTTCAGGCAGCTTGCAACATGATGACCAACATAGTATCAAGTTCCTAAAACTCTAGCAAGGGAACAGGGAAGTCCTACCGGGCTTCTTGGATTCCTGACTTCAACTGACATTACTGCAACAATTGGCCTTATCACTTTGGAAGATTGCTTTGGAAGTCTGTTTCCTGATTTGGAAACTAGAAATGGTAGCCTCAGACTTTTATCTTACTTTCTATTGTAGTTTTAAGGCTGAGAAAATGTTTTTAATTATGTTGATAAGAAAATAATATCTATCTCACACTAATGTTGCTCCAGTTACTGTCCTCTGTTCTCAGATAACTTAATCACACAGGGATGCTAAGGATGGTGTGGCATCACAGTTTCACTGACAGAAAAATTGCCTCCAAGATACACAGTCTCCTGGTTGTTCAACTAAGCTGGGCACTATATTTGATCAGAACAGCACCAGATTCATTGAGTAAATTTTCAGAAAATTTACTAGCCATGTCATAAGCCATCCATAATTTAAAGACAATCATGGTGGGAAAAGACAGCCTCACTGATGCTGGGAAGAGGCAGCAGCCTTCTATACTTAGAGACATTATATGACTTTTTCTGCTTTTCTCCAAACTTGTTTTTAAAAGAATTACATTTATTAAATATACCTCAGACATGTCAGACATATCTGGAGGATGTTTCTATGTCACTGATGTATATCTTTATACTCATGTGTACAGATTCTCTTTCTAAGCCAGTAGAAGGTGGCAGCCCACCATCATCTGTGACACATGTTTGAGGGGCCAGCAGGAAGTGGCGGTCACAGAAATGGAATGTCCTATTCAACAGAGGCCAAAATGGCTTTGGACAACAACACTTGCAAAGGTGCAATTCAGGGTGGCCCTTCTGGCAGCATCTGCTTGGGATCTAAGTGGAACAATGGGTATCATGACTTGGCCCTTGAGTGAAAAAAGGATATTCTGTGAAATACTCAGATGCTGTATTTGGATCAAGACTGACTCCTGTTTCAGAAGCTTAGACTTCATTCTTGGATAGGAACACTCTTGGCTGAGATTTTGCATGGAGTGACTCTCTTGTGATAGTCTTTTCAAAATTTTTTGATGTGGCTTCAATTTACCATGCCAGGAAATACCAAGTCGGCTTTGGAATTTGTGCCTTAATATCAGTGGCCATCTGGCTTCTTCCAGTGTGTCATGCTGCTAATGAGTAAACTGTAGGAATTTGTAAAGCAGTTTTCATAATCACAGCTGCTAAAGCATACATGATATAGGCTTTGTTCTTCTACTTGTCCCCTTGAGAGGATGATTACCACCAGGAGCATGCACAGATTGAAGTTTTGTTAAGCTTGCAAGAATCTTATGTTTGTTCTAGAATATGATTTGGTCATCTCTTCTGAAGAAAAATCGTACCTAATAAAAAGTCCTGACACCCATCTCATGATAAGCAGAAAACAAGTGGATCCTGCATAGGTTGACATCAGACAAAGGAACTAGGTAACTCATGGATTCTACAAACAATCAGAATGGGGGTACCCCTGTAGCAAGTACAAAGCTCTACTATGAAAGCTCTTTAGCAATATGAAGAGAACCCGAAGCACTTAGGATATCTTGTTCATTACTCAGACAAAAAAGAAATCAAAACAACACATTCTTTCATGCAGGTAAAATCAAGGTTAAGCTTCACCTGCATACAAAGGAAGATCTTACACTGGCAGAAAGAAAAGAGAGCCTTTTGGTCACAGGCATAAGGAGGTGGAGGACAGCTTCCAGATACAAGGAATGCCACCCCCATGACTTTTGTATCTTTGGCCAGGTATAACTTCATGGGATTCATTTTTCAGCTGGCTCACTCTCTGCATGTACTATCAACACAACTTCTTGGACATTTCAAAGTGAAATCTCCTGCCCCCTTTCCCCGCCACTTCCAATGGTACTCTGGTTGATTCACAGTCCTGAGCCCCAGCACTCAGAGCAGTTTCTAAAAGGAATGGACAATATAACAAGAGAAGCATTTGGGTGGAGTCTTCTTTAAAGGAAGGTAGAGGCTGGTTTTGCAATATGGAATCCTTGGTTTAGTAAAACCAACAGTGGTTTGGAAGGGGAGCTTCAGCACCTATGAATAACTTCCATTCCTCCTGTAGGTAGGGGGCTGACTTCCCATCTCAGAGATCTTGCCTGGCCAGGCTTCAAGAAACACAACTAGGGGACTGACAGCCTGAGTAGGCTGTCCTCCTGAATATAATGAAGCTTTATCTGTGGTGTTGTCTTGGCAGGTTATAATATGATAGAATTTTGCTGAAATTAAATAAACTGTGTCAATAAATGAAGTCATCTTAGGGGAATTATGCTGTTCTTCACCATATTGGAACAACACAGGAGAGAAAAAAATCAATGATGCATTCAAAACATCTCTTCTGGTTGTTGGATGAATGGCAGGTTGGGCTGGATTTGTATCCCAAGACACTAAGATTGATTTCCCCAATAACATGACATTTGAAGACTGTCCAACTTTTGTTTAGCCTTGAAAGCTCTTTGCCAACTTTGCTGGTTTGGGCTGGGGGATTTTGTGTGTGGAATTATATAAGAAAAGGAATAATCTAGAGACTAGTAGGATGGCTCTGAGGCTGAAGACTTGCATATGATCCCAGAAACCATGACAGAAGAAGAGAGTTGGCTCCATAAACATGACCTCTAATCTCCATTAATGTTTTATAACTTTAAGGTGGAAGTGTAAGGACCAAGGAATTTAAGGTATTTTTCATATGCTCTGTGGTAGTGAAGGCTACAATCTCCTAAAGAATACTGTTCTTGAGTATCATTTCTTTCTTTTGTTGACATGACAACTGGGTGAGGAGGAACCAAGGGCTCTCCCTATGTGTGCTGCTCACACAGCAGGACTCTGTTTGTCCTTCCAAAAATGTCTATTACAAGCTACACATGGAAGAGTGCACACATGCAATCAGGGTAAGCAAACAGCCAGCTCCACTGGTATGAGACCCTCATCCAAATGTCACTGTTAGCCCTGGCATTTCCAGCTTGTGGTGAAGACATAAATCATAACTCTGATCTTCAGGTCAACCTAAGACCTAGCACAAATTAAGGAAGGATGACAAATAAAGGGATTGTATGTTACCTTGTATGAAGATCAACAAAACACATCTTGCATTGTCAGAGTATTAACCAAATGACAGTATATCCACCTTTATATATCTATGTTGATTTTGCTATGCTGCCTTTATTTTAACATTACCTGTTTCAATGTGTATTTGTACTAATTTGGAGAAAAATTCTTGGAGTACACAAAGAAATGAGTTTGCTAAAAGTTGTCACAGTGCATCTTACCCATGACCACAGTCCTGTTTCATTTTCCTTCAGGAGCTGGAGTTCCAGGACTTGACAGCAGTCCTCCACTGTATCCACTCCTTTATTGCTGCCAAGGTGGCCTCCTTGGACCCTGTGTTCATGGACAACCAGAGTATAGCAAGAAGATACATGTGGAACAGCAGCTAAAATGAGTCTGGAGAGTTCTACAAGCAATTAAACTATTTTCTTAAGAAACAAATCTTTCCTGCACAATGTTGCAACTTTGTGTGGTTTTATAATGAGTCTATAGTTGTGATACCAATAAATAATCACTAGTTTCACAGATGGATCAGACTGTTGAATCTGACAATGGGATACAGATCTGACCAGGCACAGTGGTAATGGGAACTCAGGGTCCACTGAAACCATCCCAGTCTGTCTCAAACAGACAGTGATGTAACACCACAGACATGAAACACTTGTATTCATGAAATCAAAATTTTATTTTTGCAAAGAACCTGGTAGAAGAGTGAGAAGCCGCCACTTACTCTTTCTTAGAAGGAATGGGGTTCCCACAGGCAGGGTGGTAACTCTCCCTTTGTCACCAGTGGATCTGGCACTTGGGTTGAGAAATGAATAGGGGGAGTGAAGAATATTAATTATTTAGTTTTATATTAAATGCATATGTGTTTGTTATATAGCTGAATTATATGTCATTTAAATGTGAATTCTATTTTTTCCTAATTAATCAAATACAGCACATGCTTTGGTTTCTTTGTCTTTCATATTGTTTATAACTTCAAATCTGGGACTTTTCTATTTTCTTATTAAAAGCAATTTAATGGAATTCTTGAGTTTCCTTTTAGATATTTAGGCTGTGGTTAAGAAAAAGTGTGCTCTCGTTTCTCAAGGCTTCTAGAAAAAGATGAACATAAACCAGCAGACTGAAGAGCACAGAAGCCTAAGGAAACACAGGGACCCTGTGGAAGCAGTGTGAAACACTGCTGGGGTCTAGATATTCTTCAGACCTTGAAGCAATGAAGGTTTTAGCAATCAGCCACAGCTCTCTAACTGCCATCCACTCATGTTTATTTGGTATCTGAGAGAAAAGAAATAGTTTTAACATATCAAATATAGTGTGTGCTTCTTTTGTTGAAATCACAACCTTCTTACTCAGAGTATATCCTTCATGTATATAGAATATGTGTTATACATGATACCCCTCTGAACACTTAAGGTTCCTTTCAGACTCCAGTAGGAGTGGAATGGTCCTCCCATTCTACCCTACAAATGGTATCCATGGAGGATAAGACAGCATTGTCTATGTGGAGGTTGATTCTTATGTTTCTACTCAAACTTCTGCTGTATGAATGAGTTCTGTGAACATTCACTGAGAAAAAAAATTGACAAATTCCCTCTCTCCAAATCCTCTTTTGGGACATACTCACTAAGTTGAACAGATTTTTTTATATAAAAATTAAATACTGAACCCACTCAAAGTTGGAAAGTGTTCTGAACTAGAGTTGAAGAAATGGAAAATGTTTTTTGATTTGTTTTATAAAAATAATCTCAGTATCAAAAATAAACCCTACTGGACACCAGAGAAGATCATAGCATTTCCCCTGAAGACTATATCCTAAGCTATATTTTTGTATTTGTATGAACTCACAGCTCTTTCTGAAAGATACACATTTAGAAAATAACCAGATGCTTACTACCTTCTGCATACTACACAGGTGGCAAGTATTGCACCCTGAAATGGCCGCATTCACATTTTAATCATAGGCTCCAACAGGTGCCAAACCCTTCACTATTTTTAGAACAAGAACCTCCAGAATTTTAACATCTACTCCTGCTCAGCCCTTCACGATGGAGATTGGGTCAGAAATTGTTTTTTTTTTTTTAATTTGGATTATATAGTTAATCTTAAGTTTGCCTTAGTTCTATATTTCTATTAAAAAATAACAAAAATTAGCTGTGATCTCTGTAGAGGCCATTTGTGGTCTCCCACTGGGTCTTTGAAGTTCACAGTTCACTTAGGTGCAGGTAAAATTAGTCTTGGGCTCTTGCTGCCAGAGTGAAGACACTGAGGCTTATGAGGCTCTTCATGAGACTGGCAATGAGCCAAGTCCAGAATCTACAGTGCCCATTATATCCCACAAGGTGTTTGTAGTTCTACCAAATAACCTGTAGACTCTAAAATGATAGTGGTGATTACCTTAACACAATCATTTATGCATTTAATGTCTCATTTGAATTGTAAGAACAAAAAGCTTTCTGTTAATGAAATGTGAATAATGTTGAAGAATCTCATTTTGAAAAGTATTTTAATTTGTTATCAACTCTTATTTGATTTACAATTCAAATATGGGCAGAAGATTATTAAAAGTAGATAATTCCCATTAGTAGCATATCTAGATAATTGTTGATCTTGATATTTTACTCAAGCCTTTATGAGGAAGACTAGGAATGCCAATGACCCTAAAAGGCACATGCATAAGGTTACAAGTATTTTGTTGTGTGTGTCATGGGGGGTGGTACCCAACCCATCTGTGAGTCTTGTCTTTAGAGTGGGCTTTATGTGAACTGTGCATAACACCACGGATCTTAACAAAGTGAAGCTAGCATATGTGACTGAATTTTTGTCACAGAGGAAAAAATTAAGAGCCCTATCTCTTTTAGGAAAAAGATCATTTGAGACACAGTTTCAGCTTAACACTGTGGTCTCAAGCCAAGGTGTAAAAGTAGGTTTTAATAAGCATTAACTACATTTGAGAAAAGAAAAAGTATTATTCTCATAGTGAATTCTGATAGCTGGCATATCATGATTAAATTTTAATAAGAATGAAATACATAGCAAATAGTTTTGAACACTGGGAATTTTGCAGGGCAATGGGGGGATACTCAGGGTGGAACACAGGGCCTTGTACATTTCTAGGAAAGCACTCTACAACTGAATGTACCTTCACCTCTCTTTTGCATTTTATTTTGTGGCAAGCCTTACTAAATTTTCTAGGGTGGCCTTGAGCACACTCTGTAGTTCTGGTGGACTACATTTGACCTGACTCAGCCTCTCAAATCACTGATATTATAAGCCTGCATTATCAGACTTGACTTAAAGATAAATTTTAAAGATACAGGTGAGTTTACTTTGTGATCTGAGTTTTGGTGACCTCTGAGTTTATTTTGGTATCTTCACAGCATTTGCAAATAAAATGTAAATTATCAGGAGAATACTGGCAAGTGACTCAGAATCTCAGTGCTTTTAACTTCTTTTTGAATGTGTGACTCAATCAACTAATACCTTTTATTAAGACTTGAGTTCTGATATTTACCTTGATCGTTTTGGTAATTAGGTTTTGTTATTTGTTTCTTTCTAGGTACCCTTGCTCTTCATATTCCTCTCTTCATTCCAGTCTTCTCCATTGGGTTGTTTTGGTGTACAAAAATTTTATAGCTTGTTTGTAACATGTAAAGTCTTTTTCTTTCTCCTTCCACTATGGCAGATAGTTGTTAGTTGTTTTAGTTTTGTTAGTTGTTTTAGCTGTTAAGGTAGACTAACTTGGCAAGTGTCATCTTATTGGATTTGGAGTGCATTGGTACAGGCTCTTTTAACTTTGAGAGTTTCTATTAAGAAATCAGCTATTCTGATGGGTTTTTCTTTACTTGAGACTTTTTGGGGGGTTTGTTTGGTTTGTTTTCTCTTGCAGCTTTCAATATCCCCTCTTTGTTCTGTATACTTAGTAACTTACCTATAATTTGCCCTGTGGAGTTTCTTTGATGGGTCTTGTCTACTAGATACTCTGTGTTTCTTGTATTTCTGTGTGTGTGTCTTTCCTAAATTTGGGTAATTTGGTAAATGGTCTAGGCCATTGTGCTCAGATTCTTCTCATTCTTCTATGTCTATAATTCAAAAGATTTTTTTCTTTCATGGTGTCCCACAGTTCCTGAATGTATCATTTTTGCATTTTTCATACTTTTTGGTTGTGTGGTCTAATTTCTCTACTTTACCTTTGAGTCAGGATATTCTGGCTTCTATTTGATCTACCCTCCTGAGTTTCTAATTGGGTTATTAGATTTTTTTCAGTTCTGTCTTCATTTCAACTTGAGTTTTCAATGTCTCTATCTCTTTATTGAATTCAGTTTTCTACTTTTGGATTATCTGTATCATTTCTTTCAAACGTATTATTGCATGTGCTTGGATATCACTCAGGCACTCTGAATTCATTCTCTATTAGTTCATTGAGTTATCTGTGTTTTCTTAAAACTCTTAAAGTCTTTGATGAAGTTTATGATTGTTCTTTTAATATTTGTGACCTCTGATTCATCTAGGTAATTTTCATTGAAGGATATTTTTATAAGACACTAGTTTGGGGATAATATTTTTGAGGTATTATACTGCTGTGTTTTTGAAATGAGACTTGGGCATGTAAAATTTTTAGAAGCTGTGTTTTGTTGTGAATGCAGCAGACTGGGTTGTCACACAAAATGTGTATCCTGGCCAAAATGTAAAGCTTTGGAAGGCACAGCTTCTCAGAGTAAACCACTGTATGTGGGACCTGGACTTCATCTAAGGATTGAAATGCACACAGAAGCCTTAGGATTAGGAAGAAGAGCTCACCAGGCCTGAGCTGGGCTGGCCTAGATGATGAATATGACAAAGGGCTTATCAGGACAAAGTCTAGCTGACAGAATGTGTAGGGTGAGTACAGGATGTGTATCCTGTCCCAAGCCTGGAGATTTGAAAGGCACAGGCATGGGGGTGCTTCTTAGACTGTATTGGAGCACTGAGTATAGGACCAGAGCTCCAGCCTGCAACTAGTCTTTCAAATATGATTGATAGAAAGTACCTATATCTATTGTAGAGATCTTTCCTCCCCTCAAAAAGGAATATTTTGTTCAAAAGCTCTTAAATAGGGGTTGGAGAGATGTACTTGTTACTTTTTCAGAGGATGAGCAGTCAGTTTCCAGTACCCAACTGTCTGAAAGGGCAGTTCTAGAGATCCAACATCCTCTTCTGGCTTCTTCTAGCATCTCCAAGCACATATGTATATGTATTTACACACACACACACACACACACACACACACACACACCCCACAATAGAAATTCTTCAATAAGCCTGATTTTATGGAACTCTGTGTATCCCTCTGTCACACTTTATCGCCTATTGCCCCTGTACTTTCTACTGTATCTGCCACTGGTATGTTCAAGGACACTGGGTCAGGATAACCTTGAAGATGGACAACAAATCCCATTTCCCAGAGCACTTCCAATATGTCTGTAGATAAGTCCAGGTACTTCTATCTAAACAGTGGAAAAAACATTTGTCCTCAGTTAACAAAGACTGGGAAGACAGAGAAGAGCAAAACAAAAGAAACTTTTTGGACTCATAATCCTGACAGGAAGCCCTAAGGAATCATGTCTGCACTGATGCTACCAACCTTTGCTGATGTCAAAGCCCAGCGTCAGAACTCGAACATAAAGTGAAGATCAGTTGCTTTCTCAAATCTCAGTCCTTTGGGATCAGATCAAGGCTGTTGAGGCACAGGCTCTTGAGACTCATGAACTGAGCAGCTGAGGAGTTTTCAGCCTTTTCAGCAAACAGGCTGGCATTGTTGACCTACCCAGACCTTGTGTAAATCAAGGTAATAAATCCCCTTTGTAATATGTACTCATTCTATCATTTCTGTCCCTCTAGAGAACCTGACTAATCCAGCAGTGAAGACATCTAACAGAAAAACTGCATCTCTTGACAGGACAGCATCAGTGTCATTCTAAAAGCTGAAGAAACTTAAATGGTTCTGGAAGTGAGTGGAAAGCCAAATTCATATCTCTAAATTTAAAAATAAATCTCCCAACAGCTTTGGCAGTATGACAGCAGTATTAAAAGAACAGTGCATGGGGAGGCAGCGGGAGACAGCTTTAGTGAATACTTGACTTTTAAAGGAACTATTTTATATTTGGAAGTGGCAAAATAGATTCCAAAGGATTTGGCTGGGTGAAGTATGGTTATTTTACTAGTTCCTAACTCTTATATTTTCACTAGAGTAGCAGATAGGAAATTTAAACAATGTGTATTTACCATCATGAAAAATATTTCTCTTGTGACAAACTGTTCATTTAAAACATATTCAGAGCAAATTTGAGACTTGGCATGCACAGCAGACACCTCCTCTTCTTTCAGGTAGATTTGTGGCTGTTCTTCTGCTCAACCTTCAGATCCAGCAGGAAGGAAGGTGAACACACAATGAGGTTTTCTTTATGGATTGTTTTTGGAAAGATTTATAGGTCATACCAGAATAGTGACTTTTGCATAGCTGTAACCAAAATGCCAGATGTAAATATCATAAAAGCAGGATATTGCTTTGGCTCACAGTTTCAAAAAATTTTTAGTCTAGGATATCTTAGACTATGCATTCAGGTATAATAACATCATGGCAGTAGGAATATGTGCCCAAGGAGATTCTCCACCTCATGGCAGCTTACACGCTGCTTCAAGTTTCTGTTGCTTTGCCTTTCCCACCATGAAGAAATATGAACAGGGAGCTAAAATAAACCCTTTATTCCATAAGATGCTGTTGTCAGGGTATTTTATCACAGCAACGAGAAAAGAAACTAAGAGAAACCAAATGTTTCACTTCCCCCAGATGAGTGTGCCTGGAGGGCAGTGCAGGTCTGGAGCTGTGTGTATAGGGAGTGATGCCCTTCTTTAAGCACAGTAACAAAGAAAATAATGAATTCTTTTGGACCCATTGACTTTAAACTTAGGACACACAGAACTTGTGTGGCCGTCTCTACTATTTTAAATTGTTTTAAATAGTAGAGTGTGAAGGTACTAGCAAACCTCAGTAAACAGAAGCCCTGGACCAGATCTGTTTCTATTGTTTGTTTCTATGAATCCCTTCCCTAGATTCCCAGCTGCATTTCTTCATCTCTGAATTTCCCAGATGCCTCTCCATTATAGAAGAACCAGGAAAATTTGACTAACACTATTTCAAGATCTGTCAACACATGTACTATCCATTGATTTTCAAGAATAGACAAAAGGTTTACGGGACTGGAAAGATGGCTCAGCAGTTAAGATCACTGACTGCTCTTCCAGAGGAGCTGAGATATATTCCCAGCAACCACATGGCAGCTAACAATTGTCTGTAATTCCAGGATCGGATACCCTTATACAATTATACATGTAGGCAAATAAGAATAAATATTTTAAAAAAGAAGTTTTGCAAAAGTGATAGATATTTGGCCAAAAGAAAATAATGCCCAGAGGTGAGGTGAGCAGGTTCCTATGCTTGATTCCCCATCCGGAAATGTGCATTCCGGAACCAGGATCAATCTGTAGTGCCTGGCTCCAGACTCTCCTTAGCAGACAGGACTAGAGTTTGGCTGTGAGGGGCTCCTCCAGTCACACCTAAAAGAGGGGACATTGCACAGCCGGCCCCGCCTCCAGGGCAAACTGCATCATCAGAGAAGGACTGAGGCTTTTAAATTCAGACCCCTGTCCAGAGCAGAGTCAGAGGTAGAGTAGACCCCTTGCTCAGAGGAAACAGGAGACGCACAAGCCCTCTTGCCACAACTGACTAGGAGCTGACTAATCAGAAACCACTGAAGTCATGGGCAGATGCCAGTGCAAAAATACATATTATAATATAAAGGACAACAAGGCAACTCCAGAAGAAACTGGTGGTTCTACAACTACAAGACCTTAACAGAGCAATGAAGAGGGAACAGAAGGAAACAACACCAAAAACACCTTTATGAAGATTGTTGAAGCCTTCAAAGATATAGAAAATTCCCTTAAAGATATAGAAGAAAATACAAACAAAAAATTGGAAGAGATGAACAAATCCTTGAAAGAAAACCAAGAAAAAGTAAACCAAAAAATAAAAGAAACCTTCCACGAACTAAAAACTGAAATAGAAGCAATTTAAAAGGCACAAAATGAGGCAAAGATGCAAATAGAAAACCTGAATAAAAGGCATGGAACTACAGATACAAGCATAACCAAAAGAATCCAAGAGATGAAAGAAAGAATCTCTGAAGTGGAAGACTCAGTAGCTGATATGGATACATCAGTCAAAGAAAATACTAAAACCAAAAAAGCCATAACACAAAATGTTCAGGAAATCTGGGACACAATGAAAAGACCTAACTTGAGAATAATAGGAATAGAAGAAGAAGAATACCAGCTCAAAGGCACAGATAATGTATTCAGTAAAATCATAGAAGAAAACTTTCCTAACTTAAAGAAGAAAATGCCTATAAAGATACAAGAAGCTTACAGAACACCAAATAAATATGACCCCCCAAAAAAGTCAGTTCACCACATAATAATCAAGCCACAAAACATACAGAACAAAGAATAAATTTTAAGAGCTGCAAAAGAAATGGGCCAACTTACTTATAAAGATAGACCCATCAGAATAACTCCTGACTATTCAACGGAAACGATGTTGGGGGGAGGAAACTGGATCTGCCAGGAGTGGAGGCTAAACTGAGCAATATTGGGACCTTGGGACCTCCTGCCCATGATGGGGAGGAGATGTGGAGAAAAGAGAGTGACTGGAGGGAGTGGCAGGGGGAAGGGACCTTGAGTGAGAATGTGTATGGATAGAATTTGTGACTTTATTTGTAATAAACAAAAAATTTTAAAAAAAGAAAATAATGCCAGTGACCAGGACTTTGGAGAACTGTATCAAACTTCACAGAGGACTTGTACCCAGAGAAGTCATGGAGGAAAGACAAGAGCAAAGATCTGGAGAGGGGGACAACATACACATTACTGTAAAGGCTGCCTCATGCTGGGATCTCAAAAACAAGCTATTAATGGAAGTCACATGGGTTAGCAGGAGATGGAGAGCCAGGGTCTCAGGTCTCCTCTATCTGGGTACTCTCTCATAATCCAAATTCCTCCTATGTTATCTGTAGTGATATGTTACATATTTAATAAAACCTGGAATATCAAGAGATCAACACACTGTCAAAAACTAGACAGACATGGCTTAGGAAGTTCTTGATCTTTGAGTACAAAACCAAACAGCTGGGCTTCAATGGCACACACCTTTAATGTCAGCATAGTGAAAGCCAGGAGTGGTAAATCCCATAACTCCAGAGAACTTTCTGTGTTTCTGAGAGTTCAACGCTGACTACCAAATAGAGTATCTTCCATTTTTAATCCCAACCTGGATGGAATACAGCTGGCAAGAAGGGTATCTAAGGCAGCAGTAGAAAAAGAGCAGAGGAGAAGCAACCGGTATCAAGGCTGAGGAAGCTGGAAGATAGTTGGGTGAGATTTAACTGTGGTGTTTCCTCTCTCTGATATTTCAGCCTTTCCTTGATATCTTTCAGTACAACCAGAAGTCATGCTACAGTTATGTGTTCTTTTTACATGTGTCCATCTTCCAGTCCAAGAATCCCAAGTTGCAAAAAACTCTCTTCCTGACACTTTGCCCCTGCTGTTGATTTCTGCCACTACTGTGATGCCTCTCCTGAAATTTCCATAAGAATGTCCATCTACTGAGGACGACTACTATTGATATGCTTATCATTCAGCTAATATTGTGCTGCCTCAAATACTGAACCTTGAAAATAATTTATTTACATTAAGTAGGCTATGACTTTGTCCATAAGAAGAATTTGACCTTTTTAGATATTCATTATTTTATTAAACTTAGAGAAATGTTTTCTCCTAGCTCCTTAAAAAAATAATTTTAAAACAGGCATGGTGGTGCCTGGTAATTTCAGCACTTAAGATGCTGAAGCGTGAGTATTACAAATTTGAAGCCAACCTCAGCCATTCAGTGAGACCCTGTCTTAAAAAATGAAAAAGGCTTCTACCTCAATTGTTTGTGGATTTCATAGACACAGTGCTAACACAATAGACTTTGATTTCTTTTTAGGAACATGTGTCATCTGTCTTCTTATTTCATTCTGCTTTGACAAGTACTCAGCAAAAAAAATCCAAATAAAAAAAGAAAGGAAATCTGTTCCTTATGTTATCTGATAATATAAAAAATGGTTTTCCCAATGAAAACCTCATTTGTCCTATTATTTTCCTAGGATATCTCTATAACTTTGCCATAGGAAGCATTATCAGGCTTGTCACCACATGAGACGTTATTGTATCATCATCTTCATGAGCTGAAATGTTGAGTCTCTTGAATGAGGAAATGGTAAGCAGTGATCACTTTATGGACTGAATAGTTCAAGTTCTCAAAGTCTAGTTCAAAGAATTAAAAAGTACACACAAAATAAAAAGTAATAAGATTTTATTCAAAGGCAAAGCAGAAGTAAAGGAGATATAATGCAATAGGGCTACAGGCCCTAAGTGAGTTTTGCTCAAGAGCTCTGGATTACTTCATAGAGCTTCTTTGTATGGGACCTGGAGGAACTGGTCATTAGAAGGAACACTGATATTTTCTGTTTTGATTGACAAGTTACATAAGACTTTCTTCTCATAGTCTTTCCCAAGGTGCATCTGATTTTATTAATGTGCATGTCCAATCATGCATAGGCATAAGATAGATTGTGGATTTTTTTTCCTCCCCTAAAAGTTTATTTTAGGACACAGTTTGCTTTACTATGCACATACCACAAACCATTCTAGTCTTGAATGACACACTAATGTTAGTTTCAGGATGTAGTTTATAATATGGTTGGCAAATAAATAAGTAAATGAAAATGAGGTAGGGGGTAGGGTATGGGGAGTGGAATTTCTAGTGGCATTCTAGGAAGGTACTAAGAAAGCAGTGACCAGTAGCTTTGTTTGGATAGGTGTGTGTGTGTGTGTGTGTAAGGGTCCAAGGTTGCTAAGCTGTTCTTGTAAAACATCTGGTTCAAAATTAACATGTCATAAAAATTTATACATGAACATAAAGTCTATTGTTAATTCTCTATACAAAGCAATTAAATTCTCAAAGAACTTATGTGGGTAGGTTAATTTTTTTTTTCAGATTAGACCTTGTCTTATAAAATTGTCTCCCCCATCAAAACTACTACAGTTAGTTTGTTCCAGCTTTGCTGGTGGCAGTGTTACCTGAGTGTTTAGATAGGGTGATGAAAGTTATGTATCTGATACTAGAACAGCCATGCAGAGTTTAATACTCTTGAGTATGTTTTGACCTTAACTCCCAGGAGAGGCCTACCAGGACTATGCACAGAATTCAGGCTTTTTAGTCTCCCTGTGTCTTGGAAAAGGTGATCTTACAGAATAACTTTATGTTTGAACAAGTGCCCTCAAATGGAAAAAATGCAGAGATATTCTCAATTGAATAGCCACACACAGTTCCTCTCTTTCTGATCCATGAGTGTAAGTTTTTCTTGTCTAGCACATTAGCAGCTTCCATGAAGACCATTATGGAATCAAAGAAATGGTATGTATCCACATCCCATTGGTAAAACAGCTCACTTCTGTCTGAACCTAAGCCCAGAAATTACCTATCATAGAAACAGCATACTCTGCTCACCAAGCACCATCCTTGTGATAAGTATGAAAATTTTTGAAGTTTATTGGTCCAAGAGTTTTAGGCAGAAAGACTTCTGTGGCTTTGAAAGATAATTTGTTACTGGGATATAATGAACAATTCTGGGAAAACCTGAATAGAGATTCACATGATAGAGGCTATCTGCCTGAGTGTCACTTAAAAAGCCAACAACTTGAGTTAGAAAGATGGCTCAGCAATTAAGAGTGTTACTTCTCTTCCAGAGGATTCAAGTTCAGTCTCTAACTCACAGCTATTGGTTCACAACCACCTGCAACCAGCTCCAGATGTTATACTTTCTTCTAGCCTCCTCAGATACCTTCATTCATGTGCACATACTCACATACAGACGCCCGTACAGACATACACACAAACACTAAAAATAAAAATATTGAATAAATAAAATTAAAAATTAGATTCTTTAATTTTATGAACACAAGTATTTTGACTACATGTATGTCAGTGCACCACATGCATTACTGGCACCCAGGGAGGGCAGAAGAGGGCTCAGATTCTCTGGAACTGGAGTTTTGAAAAGGTTATGAGCTTGGGAAATGAATTCAGATTTTCTGCAGGAGTAACAAATGTTTTTAACCACTGAACAATCTTTCCACACACAAAGAAAGAATGAATGAAAGGAAAGAAAAGGGGAAAGAAAGAAGAATCAGTCAACAACTAACCCATTACAGAATCTTGAGAGAATATAGCTTGTTGCCTGTGTAAAGACTGCATTCCTAGCCAGTTACCAACTCCCACTAGGAAAGCTCGGAAGACCACTAAGAAGCAGAAAAGCAAGGAGTCAATATGAGTGAGCTGCTGTGTTGTTTTGAGAAGCATAACAATAAAACTTGTCTGCTCAACATCCTCAATCCAGAGGAGATCACAGCATCTGTTATGCTTCTTATGGAGGTGAAGATGCTGAACCTTATCCTAGCTCTTGCAGCCATGAATCACCTTGAACCTCAACCCAGAAGTATAGCCACTTGCATGAGTCTTATGCTTGAACTATGACCTTGTGATACCTGTGTATCTACTCTTCCTGGGTCCAGAAGCCAACACCACAAGAGATGAGTCAGTTTGGCTGCCTGGCATATGCAAACAAACTTGATTATGATTCAACTGTTCTCAGTCTCTAGGCTTGAGGAAGAGCCTCATTCTAAGAAGGACTTAAATGGTCCTTCTGTCACTGAGCACCTCTATATACTCTCCCATATCAGCTCTAATAAGAATCAGCACCATTCTGCCTTTAATGGGAAGCTGTTTAAGAGCAGGAGATTAAAACTGTCTGGAGTCACAACACCTAATATTCATAAAGTTAGCTTAATGGTGTCACACAAATCAAATTCTAAGTGTATTGGAAAGTACAAACTTTCCTACAAGACTGAGTAGATCAACAGATTTTTAGAAAGGAGCTATGCTGGAGATTTGTTATACAAATAACAAAGGCTTCTTTATATGTTCAGGTGTGAATTCTTTCTAGAGCTCTAGTTTTCATAGTTTGTATGTCACTCTTCTCAAGTGAGGATGCCCCCTCCCCCAGATCACAGTTCATAAGCAGTGCCTAAGGAACTTTATGCTGGAACTCTTGGCATGGGGATTATTGTGATCTAACAGACACTGCCTGGGACATGCTGACATAGGGATGGGAGTTTCCCTCTCTTGAAGGAGATAACTACCTGTGGACAGTGTCTTCTAGTCTAACCTAAAATAATGAAGAATTTGCACAGCTCAGCTCAGGGCAGAGGTAGGAATTCTTTTTTTTTTTTTTCCTTTATTTTGTATTTATTAAAAAAAAAAA
>PVIH01014547.1:0-53282 GCA_004025045.1 Sigmodon hispidus | reverse complement strand
AGAATATCCTCCTGAGTGAAGTATCACAAACTCAGAGAGATAAGCAGGGGATGTACTCACTCACTAGTGGTCTCTAAACAAACAAACAGGAAAAAAAGCCAAACATGCCCAAGCAGCAAACCACAACCACTGAACAGCTTGGGATCAGAAACACCCTGGACTGACCCTTCAAACCCCAGTCCATCTATAGGAACACCTGGCTCACTCTTGAGGGAGGGGGTACAAAACTGGATTTGGCCGGGAGTGAAAACTGATCCAAACATGATTGGGCCAGTGGGACCATAGGACTGTCTGCTCCCTGCCAAGGGAGGGGATGGGGAGTTGCAGAGAAGAAAAATGACCAGATGTGGTGAGAGGGGGAAGAGACCTTGAATAAGGATATACAGGGATGGAAAAAAAAATTCAGAGGGAAAGCTGAACACAAAGAAAATATATGTGTAGTTATCTTATTTGCATTTCCACCCTTGATAAGCCATGCTTATGATTATTATCCTCTGTATAGTTATTGTTAACTCTTCCGCATTTTTAAATTCTTTTTACTGTTTTTTTGATAAATACAAAATAAAGAAGGAAAAAAAATCTCTGTGCCAAATAGAGAAAATATGTCTTCCAATTGTGATCAGGGAAGTTCAACAGACTCCCAAACAATAGAAGTTATTGTCATTATCCTTTGTCACCTCCCAGAACTTGAAAGTAAGAACCTAATGCTGAAGAAACCAGAAACCTCAGACACAGGGCTTGAAGGAATTGAGAGGAAACTGACCTGAAAGCCTACTTCCTGAGGACTCTCATAGCATCTAAAGGTGCTATACAAGCTGCCGAGGGGGGAAACTACTCAGTAGACCTGTCTGTAAATCCTATGAGCCACATCAATGACCAACACAGAAAGATATGCCTAAGCATGTAATATTGGCACTTATAGGGAAAATAATAATTAGTTAGACTGAAATCTCAGTATATAGGTGGAAATTTATGCCTGTTACTATAAACCAAGTCAAGAACTTGTACTTGGACAGGTCACAGCCCCTAGAGAAGAACCTACTATTGCCACTCTCCTAAGTCAGTATACTTCCTAACTGCTTTCTAAACACTTACACTTGTGCATTGGTAAGTGAACATATTACTCCTCACCAACAAACCTTTTTTTCAGAAGATGGAGACCATTACAGAAAGCTGCAACTGGTCAAAAATGTAGAGAACAAGTAATGATGAGTGCCCAACACCAAATGATAAACCTGAAACAACCCCTACACCTAAGATTCTAGAAACATCTTGTAATGGAGAGGGATGTTTGTTAAGAACCAAAGAACCAGCAAGCCTTCTAGAAGATCGTGTCTTGTATATATAGCAAAGAATCTGGATCCATGAAATCTCAGTGTGCCTAAAGTAGACCTGAAAAATGACATCAACTGACATGGCAGCATAATGGGAGGATCTTACATGTCCTATCATAGATGAAGAGATACATGTATTCAATGGCTTTGGGGAGAAGATTCAGTATTCTCCAGTGACATACACACCAATATATTATCTAATCTCAAATGGTCAGCCCCAAACACATATATATTGAAGCAATACCAAATGGAACCAGAAGGTTTTATATATATATATGACATTATATATAATCTGTGTATAAAAATTAAAGAAGAGGTCATGAATTTGAGATCGAGTTGGGCAAAAATGAGAGTTGAAAACAGAAGAGGAAGTGATGAGAATGAAATAAATACAACATTCATGTGACAGTCTAAAAACTAAATTAAAATTTCACTTGGAATTTAAAATAGGGGAAATGTTTTCCTTAACAATTCTCACATAACTAGATTTTACATAATAAAGTGCCACTCACAAGTATTAAGCAGTGTTGGAATCCTACAGTTTTCAAGTGAGTAATCTATTATTACTAACATCAGATGAAAGAGGTCAGAATTTAGTAGCTCACTTGTCCGAGCACACTCTTGAGTGGACTGAGAAGGGATGACATCTAGCGGCTAGAAATTGCACATGAACTTGGGTGTGAGCTCAGGAGTCCTTCACTGCAAGAAGCAGCATGCAGTTTCACCTCAGAGAGCAAAAGATAAAACTCAATGAAAACTTTGACTTTGCTTCTGTTCCTTTCTCTACAGATAGTGTCAGCATCACACCTTCAGGGAGTTACAAGCATGGTATGCACAGTCCCATAGTAAGACGAGATGGCTCATGGGTTAAGTGCACTTGTTGCTCTTGCAGATGACCTGCGTTTGGATGCCAGCTCCCACATACAACCCCTTATAACTCCAGTTCCAGGGGACCTGCACCCTTTACTGTCCTGTGCAGGTACCAGGCATGTACATGGTGCACATGCAAACATGCAGGTAACATGTTCACTTTTGATAGTGCATTTATTTCTTTGCTGAAAAATAAACATCTGAACCTGTTTGGGGGGATTACAATTTTTATTGTTTTATTGCAAGTTTTCATCTTGATGTGTCCTTTCATTGGAGAAATTTTGGTTATTACTTTTCATAGAAAGCTGTGCCTTGTGGTTTTATGTTGATGAAAACTTCTTCATTACCTTCTCAGACTTCTGTGAGAAGGAAAAAATATGATTAGTAAGATACACGGCAATGTTCTAGGCTGATTTTTGAGAAGCTTGTTGTCATAAGATTGTAGGTCTTCCAGACCCCTTAATTTTGGTTGGTCCCGCTCCCCACTCCATCTCTGCTATCTTTTCATCCTCTCTCAATTTAAAATTTTTCAACCCCAGTGTTACTCCTCTGCTTGCATATTACCTATGATCGGCTCTGCTATCCTATCTCTCTTACAACATTCCTTTCCAGTAGTCTTTCCCCAGCTTCTGTCATCTATAGGAACTCAAACTGAACACAAAATAACGATATGAAGCCTAAATGTACACACGGGAGAGAACACACACTTGTTTTTCTCTGTCTGGATTACCTCACTTTTTTCCAGTCTCACCATTTGTCTTCAATTTTCAGCTGGACAAAAATTCTGCTGTGTATACACACTACATTTTCATTGTCCATTCACCAGTTGATGGAAATCTACACTGATTCTATTCCCTAGCTACTTTGAATAAAGCAACAGTAAATGTAAATGAGCAAGTGCCTTGGCAGTTGGATATACAGTCCTTTCGTATATGCTCAGCAATGGAATAATTGAACCTTATGGTGGTTCTGTTTCTGCCTTTTTGAAGAATTTCCGCCGTTTTCAATCGTGGCTAGACCAGTTTACATTCCTGTCCAGAGTGAATGACGGTTCCCCTTTTCCCACATCATAGTCAGCATTTGTTAAGATTTAATTTATTGATAATAACCTTTCTGTCTGGGTCAAATTAAATTTCAAAATAGATTTAGTACAAAATAGTTACATCTGTTGAACATTTTAAATAGTGCTAATTAGCCATTCATATTTCTTCTTTTGAGAATTCTTTAAATAAATCTACAGCTTGTTTTTATTAGGTGTTCATTTACTTGACTTTTTTTTAAGTTTTGTGTATGCTCTAGATATTGATCATCATAGCAAGCTTTCTTATCAAACTATCTTTGGACCACCAACCCCCAAATAAGGACAAGGAGATTTCTTATTAATTATAAAAGCCTGGCATTTAGTTGTTGTCTGATGTTTCTGACCTGTCCGTTTGGCCTAGTCCCAAGGTCTGGACCAGCCTACAGCCCCACTGCCACTTAGCCCCAACTAGTGACTCAGACATTTATATTAATTACAAACTGTTTGGCCTATGTCTCAGGCTTATTGCTAGCAAGCTCTTGCATCTTAACCCAACTCATTTCTATTCACCTGTCTTTCCACGCTAGTCAGCTTATGGTGGCTGGTTCCAGCTGCATCTCGAGGTTGCTGCCAGGAGAAGTGACTCTAAGACTGAGACTAGGAAGCCCAGTGTGGCTCCCTTTCTATGCATTTAGACTTTGCTAAAGCTTTCTCAGGTCTATCTGGATCAGTGCCTCACTTTGGAACACCATTTGTTGTAATAGTTTCTGACCCAACCTATCCCTACAGTTCAAATAAATCTCTCCTGCCTGCAGCTTGGCCTAGCCTGAGGTTAGAACCTGCAGCCTGTTTGGTCCCAAACAATCACACAAAAGCTTATTACTTATTACTGACTAGCTCTGGCATCTTAACTTAACCTATTTCTATTAATCTGTCTTGCCATGTGGCTCACGGTACTCCATTACACATTGCTTTCTTGGCAGCTAGATGTGTCTCTCCTGACTCCGCCCTCCTTCCCCTGTATCTATGCTTGGATTACCCGTCAGCTTCTAAGCTGCTCTGCCATAGGCCAAAACAATTTCTTTATCATCCAGTGGTATTCACAGCATACACAGATATCCCACATCACTAGTTAGGCTGGTTCCCAACTAGCTCTTATAACTCAAATTGTTTCTGTTAATCCATATTGTGCCACGTGGCTTTTACCTTTCCTTAGTATGGCATGTTTCTTTGGCTGGCAAAATCCCCAGGCCGAGATTCCTCTCAAGTTTTCCTCTCTCTCCAAAAGTCCCACCTATTCTCCCTGCCTAACTATTGGCCACTTAGATTGTTGTTAAACCAGTCAGAAGACACTTTAGGCAGAGGCACATCTTCACAGTAAACAATATTCCACAAGAAATCCTCTGTAAAATATTGCTAGTGAAGATTTTCTCAACATTTATCTCTTCACTTATTTTTTCCTTTGTTTCATAGAAACCTTTTTATGTCATGACATATCATTTATTGGTTGTTGCTCTTATTTTACAAGTACAGAGGCTGAGTTAGAAGACCCTTGCCTCTGCCTATGCATTATAGTGTCTGTGCTCTATACCCTTCCAGCAGTTTCTATCTTAGATTTTACATTGAGGTCTCTGATGCAGTTGGAGTTGGTTTTTGTACAGGATAAGAGTTAAGAATCACGTTTCATCACCTCCATGGAGACATTCAATTTACTCAACATCATTTGTTGTAAAGGATCTCTTTTACCCAATGTACATTTGTATTTGTCAGAAACAGGGTTTCTGTGATTGCTTGGGCTTAGATTTGGATCTACTAGTCAAGTCAAGTGCCTGTTTTTTTGTGCAAGTACCATGCAATTGTTTCTTTTATTAATATAGCTGTGGGGTTCAACTTAAGACCAGATATACTAACAATGCCGAACATTGCTCTTTGGGCTCAAGATTAATTTAGTGATCTGGGATCTTTTGCATTTCTATGTGAATTTAAGATTGTTATTTATATTCTGTGATAACTGGGGACTTTTATTGGGATTTCATTGACTATATAAATTGTTTGTGGCAGGATGACGATTTTCACAATATTGTTTGTAACAATCCATGAGCATAAAAGGTCTTTCCATATTTTCATGTCTTCCTTGATTTTTTATTTCTCAGTTTTAAAGTTTTCATTCTAGAGGTCTTTTACTAACTTTATTAGATTTACTATAAGGTTTTTTTTGGTCTATTGTAAAGGATATTGTTTCCCTGATTTCCTTGCCATTGAGTTTACTATTGGTATATTAAAAGACCATGTATTGTAATTTTAATTTTGTACATTGCAACTTTGCTATATTTATCAATTCTAGAAGTTTTCTTTATCTCTGAGATGAAGCCAACATGATCATAATTTGATTTTTTGTTTTTGTGTCTGTATTTCATTTTCATGTCCTATCTTGTGAATTTTTACAATTTTTGTTCAAATGACATTGACATGTAGTACTCCTTTGTTATGTCTTTATGAATTTGGGCACTACACTTAAGATTGGCTTTGTAAAAGGAGTTTGGAAGTTTTCTTTCTATTTTTATTTTTTGAAATTTTCTAAGAGAATTGGTTGTGGTTCTTATTATTTTTGTTCTTGAACCATGTTTGTGTGTTTTTAATTATTCTTTTGAGTTTCATGTCTTGAGTTTTGTCTGAGTTATGCTTGATAGGAACCATTACTGTAAGATTTGTAGTTTGTTGGGGGACATACCATCTAATATTTTCATATTGCTTGTGTTTTTGCCATGGAATCTAGGCATCTGGAATTAGGTGGGTTGCTTGTATCTTTGGTATGAGTTTTTATTCTGCTTTGAACCGGGGATAGGGTGATGACTTGTAAGTTGGGTATTTCTGCACAAAGCAAAGAGATTTATTAGAATTGTTTTTAATCTGGAGATCACTTTGGTTAATAGCTTTATTTTTTAATAACAGAATTTCTTTGAGTTCATGAACATAGGTCTATCTTCCTACTTACCTATGTACTTTTTTTGATTGGTGGAAATTTCCTTTGTATTTATCAGTTTGTCAGTGTTCCTTAAAAACCAGCTTCAACAACAATACAATACCTCTCCATCAAATCTACAGATTATTTTTGTGCTTACATTCACAATGTTTTTTAAGACATTGATACTTTTTCTTCTGTAAGTCAAGACACATTTCCTGCTTAAACTAAGTATACAGATCAGCCAGTGGTGAAACTTCCATGTCTTTTAAGAGCTCTGGATATCTGTAAAAGTTTTTTAATTCCCCAATATATACTAGCACGTTTTCATGCTTTGGTTTCCTAATGATACTTTCTTTAACACGTATCTGATTTCAGATAGTTTATTATATGCATTTTAGCCCTACTCTTTAGCCACAAACAACTGTGGATTTCTAAGTGAGCAATATTTCCCCACAATGTTCCTACTTTTCCATCTAACTGGTTTTCAGCTTAAGTGAAATATACATGAAATTATTACTCAAACGGCATCTAGAGGAGCAAAATCAGACAAATGTAATAATTTTTAAAATCTACTCTTTTCTCTTTAGAATTAAGAGATGAGGGCTTGATTCTGGGAATTCAACCTAGTGTCTTCTCATGTCCATGCCCTTTAAAAGTCAAGATAAGATGCCACAGCATTGTAGACCATCTTATGCTGCCCTTATACTGAATCATAACTTTGAAGTTTTCTTTAAATCTTTACTTCCAAGATTCATGAAATCTCTTTGTGGCAGTTTCTGGTTATAGTCTTCTTATGGCCCAAGAGCAGGGCAGGTTCATATTTTTAACATTTTGTTGATATCACTGCATTGGGAGTCTTCTGAACCTCCCTAGCTCCTATAACCTGATTTATCTTTAATTCTGGATATTATCTACCCAATATGCCCAACACAGAAAACATGATGTTTTCTAAATGACTTCTCTTTTGAATCTTCTGTCTGAAAATTAGCTTATTTACTCAGAGGCTTAAGACAGAAGAATATCTTTTCTCATTTCTTTGGCACTACAGCAGCCAATTATCAAATCACAAAGGTGCACTGTAGCCTTCTAAGAATCATCTTATCACCCACCCTTCCTAAACTCTCTGTAGCCAAATTAGTCAAGGCCTCTGTAATACTTATTAATTATTGCCAAGTGTCCTGCCTGAATAACTTTTGTCTCATTTCTTCCCACTCTACTTCCTATAAGCATCTGCTGAAATCACTCTTTTCTATCTTTATAGACCTAGGACACATGACATTTTCTATCTTCTGTTCTTATCATCATAATATCATTCAGCATAAAGAATTATATATACTTAGCTCTGCAACATATAGCAAAAGTTTAAAAGAATGAATCTTAAATGTCTAAAAGAAACTTACAATGCTAACTTCATAACAATATTACATAGCATAGAAGGGACAGCAATGCAGCATCCAACAGAGAATCTTTACACACAAGTATCAAGTGTGTGTGTGTGTGTGTGTTTGTCTACTTAGAAACTTTAAAACCTAAATTATTTTCTTGTCTCTTTATCTCTGACTTTGAAATTTTACTCCACATTTTCAGGAATATTTCAATATTATTTATCTGGCTCCTACCCATGAGACATATATATCTCATAGTTCTGTACTGAATTATACACTAAATGGAAATCTTCAAATCAGTGATAATGCTGCTCCTGGCATAAAAGGAGGACAATGCAGATGTTAGGAGAAGGACTCACTCTCAACAGAAACTATAAACAGAGCACAGATCTGCTGAGAAGCCTGACTTCTGCGTTCATTCATCATTCCATTGGATTTACATTTGCCCGCAAGAGCATTCAACCATGGCTCAAGACATATATAAAATTCAGGTTTCCAAAAACATGAATGTCCACTGAGCATTAAATCATGCCTTGATGTAAAGAATTACTTTTATATATAATACTTTGATTCATTGTTCTAATGACCAAATACAATATGGAACAGTGTTCTGGATGGTATTATGTCAACTTGACACAAGCTGAAGTTATTTGAGAGGAGAGGACCTCAATTAAGAAAGTGACTTCATAAGATCAGGCTGTAGGAAAGTCTGTGGGGCATTCCCTTAATTAGTGATTTATGGTGGAGGGCCCAGCTACTGGTGGGTGGTGTTATGACTGGGCTGTTTGTCCAGTTTCATAGGAAAAAAGTCTGAGAAAGCTATGAAGAGCAAGCCAGTAAGCAGCACCCCTCCATGACCTCTGCATCAGCTCCTGTATCCAGGTTCTTACCCTGTTTGAGTTCCTGTCCTGACTTCCTTCAGTGATGGACTATGGTGTTTCATCATAGCAATAGAAATTCTAAGACAAATAGTATGCTGTTCTATCCCCAATGGGCTTTCTGAATGGCTTTCTTTACTTCATTGAGGCTTCTCACTTTCTTGTCGACACTGAACCTCATTTTGGCTCAGGAATGTGAGGACAACATTCCACACATAGATTGATTTGTTACTGAAAAGACCACAGCCAGAGACATACAATAGATATTCAAAGTCTATTCTAAACATAAGAAGAAAAAACAGGTTTGATTTTTAGAGAAAAACACCAATTTCTTACTCTGTATCTCACAAAACCCTTAGGGTTATCATCCTTAAGGTTAGATTTAAGACCTGCTAACAAGAGGGAAACACTGCTTAGTACTGGAAACCTATCTAACTGTTCAGTGTTAATGAAGTTATGGTTATTGAAAAGAATATACAACCATTAATTTACTAAATCAGCATTTAGTAAATTGAGTTCCTGTCCTGACTTCCTTCAGTGATGGACTATGGTTCTATAAACATTAGTCTTTATACCCACAGATATGTGTAGTCTTTACCACTTATCACATAAAATTTTCTTTGCAATATATGGGAACCACTACAGAAAACCACAACAAATCAAAGTGTAGAGTTACAGCACTTAGACCCATTGGACGTCTATGAAACACTCTGAAGCCTAAGGCTTAGGAAACATAGTGAAAAGGGGAGCAGAGGACCAGGGAGTTTGCTGTGATGCTGTGTTTCACATCAATTGGTTATCCACTGTCAAATAGCCCTGAAAAAATATAAACAAGTAATATCATATGGACCAAACAGCTGAAAATTAGAAATACATATGTCATCCAAATATGCTGCAATAACAGTTAGTAGAAGAGGTCATGGATTTGAAGGAGAGTGGGAGTGGGCCAATTGGAGGTTTAGAATGGTGGAAAAAATGTAATTATATTATAATCTCAAAAATAAACTTAAAAAAGAAAACAAAAGTCATTAAACTATTCACTTCATAGGACATACTCTAATGTTCTTCTCCATCCTCAAGATTAACCTCTGTGAACACATTACTGATGGACATTGATGCTTCAGATATAGTAGATGACCCATGGACAGCATTTCTCAAAATATCTATTCCATATTTGGCTCGGAGAGAATCTGGGGAGATCAGTTTTGCTTCTTCTGGGTCTACTGGACCTATCATTCGTCTCCATTCTGCAACAGCATTCCACTTGGTCAGAACCATGATTACAGACATGCCCCTGCAAAAAGCAATTCTTTTAGAAGGCAGGCTCCTTCAACAACATGAACTGCATACAGTGCTAACGACAGAATGCTTCTGGCCCATTAGGAGCATTTTTCCTAACAATATGATTCTGTGCTAACAATATGATTCTATGCTTCCTCTGTTTTCTCCTTTTTCAACAAGTTTTGTATAATTGATTGCTGTAGTTTAATTCTAAAAATGAATGTGAGTGGATTTATAATTTTACTATCTTGGGGACAACACAAACATTGTCAGGGACCCAGGACTTTTGTTTCATGTTCGCCCTCCAGTCTCTCATCCTTTAGGGGTTGCCTCCACTGCAGAAAGTCATCCTGCACAGAACACCCTCGTTCCCTAGATGTGCTCTATCCAATGATTGGCTGGTACCAGTGCAAAGGTGTCTGTCTTAATAGAGCTCAATGCAGAACCACTTGGATGGCCAGTCAGATTGGTCAGCAGAAACTGTGGTCACCTGTAGAGCTCACTGACCTCTTCCTCCAACTCCTCTTGCCTCTCCTTTCTTCCCCACCCCCACACAATCCTTTAAATACATATTGTGAATCATGGACTCTCCCCAGAACCTATAACAGATACACCTGGTGCTGTATTTCCTCAGTGACCATGGTGCAGGTTCCTGTGCAGTGGCTCCCATGGTTTCCAACGAACTTTACAGGAAAGGAGATTTAAGCATAGTTGGCTTGGCTAAGCAAGAACCTAAACCCTGACCCTCTACATGTAGTATAAAAAGCTAAAGAAATAGGAGGAGGAAAGAATAGAAAGGAATGGAAGGAAGCAAGAAACTGTAAAAATAAATATTTTTGAAAGTTAACAAGGTATCTTTTCATGAGGCAGATTAGATAGAAAGTTGTTACAAAATAATTTGTGTTTTTCACTGTTTCTGTATGTACAATTTCTACATGCAATCAACCACATTTCAGAAACTTACGAAGATAAGACTTCCAAGACATTTTTATAAAACTCTTTTCCTGTTATTTTGAAATAAACTTTGTTTGCATGCTCAGGAGTCAGATGCATTTCCTTCAGCAAGGTTATCTCAAATCCCGCCTCTTTAATGCTCTGCAGGATCTCCACTACGGAAACAAACATTAGGCAGCAGTTGAAATCATTCACTCTGTGTTCATGGTGTATGCAAGATCAAAAGAAGAAACCACATTTGTAGTATGTTTGTTTGTGTGTGTAAAATTAAAAGCCCCAAATTAACAGCAGAATACCTTCAGATTTTTAGTATGAATGTCTGTCTTTGATCAACTGTTGGAGCATGGAAGAAAAAGAGACATAGGTCAACATGCTAAGCATGAAGACATAGTTTCATCTTGAGGCCCCAAATGGCAGAGAATATATTGTACGATCTGTACTGGGGAAGAGCCAAGGAGAAAATTCTTGTCTAAAGTAGAAAGGCGCTACTGAGTGCATCAATACCGTAAATCCTGTAAGACTCTCACCAACAGCCTGACCATTGACATCTGCATTCTCCAGACCAAGGGGAACCAACTGAAAGATTTAGGGATTTCTAGGAAAGGAAAAAAAAGAGTGGGGAAAGACTGAAATCAGGGGAAAGAGGGCAGGGGAAGAGAAACATGCACAACTGAAGGAAATGCACCAGGCTACAGAGCACACACAGAAAATGGAAAAGAAATACTTAGTTTTACTTCAAATAAAAAACACTCAGAGGTGCTTTGCTGAGAGGAAAGGTAAGGGGGAAATGTTAATAAGCCTTGGCCTTTTCTTATAGCATGGAGATAGCTAGGATCTACCTACAAGAGACCCTTTCATAACAAATGTGAGAATACAAAGCATGCAACACAAATGGGCCAATCTTATAAATTTATCATGAAAAAATAATATTATAAATTATACTGTGATTATGTGTATGCTTCCTAAACCACAGTCAAGGAAACGATTATCTCTGGACTCTTGGGAATTTCTAGTTTTAGAAATGTTGACTCTCGTGTTAGTCGTGGACAGAACAAGGTGTTACCACAAAATCAGTGTGTCTTAGTATCACTAAGTAGCAGTATGTCTCTACTGCTACAATAAATGATCATGATTTAAAACAACTTGGGGAAGATAGGGGTTATTTCATCTTGTACTTCTATGTAACAGTCTATTATTGAAAGAAGTTAGGGCAGGAATTTAAGAGGCAGAATATGAAGCAGAAACAATGAAGACATACTTCTTCCTGACCTGCTCCTGATGGCTTGCTCTGTCTAGTTACAGTTCCTACAAAACTTAGGACCATCTTACCAGCAGTGACACTTCCCACAGTGAGTTAAGCCCTCCAATATTAATCATCAATCATCAATCAAGAAAATGTCCTATAGATTTGCTTGAAGTCCAATCTATCTAGAATATCTTTCTCAATTGAGGTGCTTTCTTCTTAAATAAAGCTACCTTGTTCAAGTTGAGAATACACTGCAGTACAATTATCCATTTTCCAACCTGACCTACAAGTACATCACTATCCAACTACAACCTTCCTGGTTCTTTCTGACCTCCAGATGTCATGTTAACATTAATATCACAATGTCAAACATTCCAGCTTTTAAAAGACCCAGTCTTCAAAAGTATCCAAAGTTTTAAACTTCAAGCCTCTCTAAAACATCCAGTCTCTTTAAAGTCTCTCTAAACTCCCAAGTCTCTTTAAAAGTTCAAAGTCAACTGTGAGTGCTTGTCCAAAAAAAAAAAAAAAATAGGAAAATACTCTCTTACTTCAAGATGAAAAATCAGTTCATAGTCATAGTAAATTTAATGCAAAACAAAGTTTCACAGTGTAAAATTCTCAGTGTTTGATGTATAAGAGCTATTCACAATCCACTGGGCTATAAAGAGACCCATGCCTTTAAATTTGCTGTCTGTGACATAGGACAGCTTGTCACATTGACTGAGGTCCACCTCACTCCACACATACTGCTATCCTTGGTGGTCATCCCATGGCACTGGCATCTCTAGAATGATGTGGTCTCTGCTGTACCTGAGCTTCATCTTCACCCATAGTTTCTGGGCTCTTTCAGGGACTCTGACTTTGTCACATTGTGTTAAACTTCAACTTCTCTGCTATCTTGTCAATCCTCAGGCTTCTACTGCACCTTAGGCTGCACTTTTACCGGTGGACTCTCACTATGTCAAGCCTCAACTATCTTTAATGACCCCATTCATACCTTTAAAATCACTAACACCTAGGAGACCCTTACACATTACCAAGTTCGGCTGCCAATACAAGTTATAGCCCCGGCCATCTCTGAACCATGGATTCTGCATGCTGCATCCTGCTAATGAGAAAGGAACAACAGGGGCTGAAAGGCACTAGACTATAGAAAAAACAGCTGAGCTAAATCAACCTATTTCAAAGATGTAATGACCTCAGAATGGAAGCCAGGATATGTGCTAGGTTGGGGAAAGGGTATTGCTTTTGTTTCCACATGTGAAGAAAAGTTATGGATACCATAAAAATTAATAAAGACTCATTTTGAACCAGAAAAACTTCATGAAAATAAGAATTGATGGCTCATCCATCCATATTACAATTCTTTAGGTTGTAAGAAAAAACAAAAGGTTGGGGCAGGCTTTTGTTTTTCTCTTTATCGGAAATCAGAAATTCCCCTCTTCAAGAAGTTAAAGGATTTGGATATCTAAACATCTACAGCAAAAGGGATGCTATCCAGAAAAATTCGGAAGCAAAAGAATATCAGACCTATTGGTACCAATATACTCTACAGGGTAAAAATCTTCTTAACCTCTATATATCTTTATTTGTAAGAAAATTTGAAGTCCCAGTTTAATTATAATTTAAAGCTGGCTTTTGAGTTGGAATGTGGCTCTCTCCTTGTCTAAACCCAAGCATACTTATTAAAGGAAAATGCAAAATTTCTGTATCATATCAGAAGAGCCAATTGATATGGCACAGAAGAATAACTAAAGATAAGGATCTACTCTATTGTTACTAATCCTATGCTGAATAAATATTTATATATTTATTTTCCTGTACATTGTGTTGGGTTTTAGTCTCATCAGTTTTCTGCAGATCCATGACAATGCCTAATTGTGAACTTGAAGTATCCAAAAGGAAGATGAGGTCCCACAACGATGATTTCACATGGACTATGATAAAGCCACTAGGCTGACAAACACCAAACAAAGATCAGATTTGGACTATAAATGACTCAGGACAATTTTGAAGCAGCCACCTGAGGTGTACCCTCTTCACAGACTACTCTAGCCAGGGCTTGAGACAAGCCTTTCACTTTCCTGTTATGCAGAGACTGGATAACAAATGATACAGCTATTTATTGCAGGACTTGACAATTAACAAAACTTACTTTTCTTTTCAGAATACCCTAAAGATGTCTTTGCTTCCAGACAGCAGGAAGTAAATTTAAGAACACAGTACCCCCATTCCCAAGAGGAGGGGGTGGGTGGTGTTTTGATCTTTCAATGAGTTATGGATGATTGTCATTGTTTAGGGTAACTGGTTAAAAACTGTTATTGGTTATGTTTAGAAAAAAGACTAAACAAGAGAGATTACATTCAGGGTTCTTGTTAAAAAAAAAGAAAGAAAAGGAGTTATAGATATGGCAGGCTACAAGGGTAGATTATTGAATCTACTTTTAAAAACTTATTACTACCTTTAAATATTTTACATTGGATTAGATTTCTTTGTATATTGTATACAAATTGTACATATTGATATAAAGTTTGAGATTAATTTTGTTACTATACATTTATCTCTATGTTTGTTAAAGGTATTAGTTATACTTATAGAGTTCATATAACAATGTAACACAAATTGCTAGTCCACGGAAGTTACTATTACCAACTAATTAGGAAATAAAGAAATGCAAGCTAGTGGTTAGATACTGCAATCAAACTTATAGTCATATTATATACTTATGATACAAAGAAATACAAGTTAGTAGTTAGACATTACAATCAAACTTATAGTCATATTAGATATGTTTTCAAGATTGGATATATTTTAGATGAATATGTCTTCTTCAAATGCTTCCAAGATCCATAGAATGTGGCATTTATGATATTTTAAAAACATAGGTTTTTATTATTTTTATGACAATGGGACATCTGCTTCTGGCAGCACCAATCTACTTCAGAAAAGATTATAAACATCAAGAAAACTTTTCCATATGAGTTAACCTTCTTTGTGACAAAAGTTAGCCACTGGGCAAGAAAGTGCTCTTTCCTTGACTGCTGACAATATGATATTCAAAATGGACAAGCAGGAGACACACATGAAAAAGAATTGCTGAACCTTGCCAAGACAAGGTAAGAAGGTCTTTGAGAATATCCTGCTGCACAGAGAGGTCTGTCAGACATGCTAGGCCTGTAGGGTGAAGATAGATGCTTAGTTAAACTTGATAATTAAACTTGAGTAATGTCCAAGAAAATGTCAATATACAACCAAGGAGAGTGAAAGAATAGAGGTAAGTCAGAATTTAAAGATTGAATTCAATAAAGAGAAACATTGACTATGATCTAAGTCCCAGGGCACAACCTATCCCCTTTATCCTGACTCATTGCTGCTTCTCCAGTTGCAGGCCAGCAGGGAAGACTCCTTTAGGCAGGCCTCCCCAAAAAACAGTCCCCATGGAACCCTGAAATCTACAAATCCTACTCCCTCCCCCAAACCTACCCATACCTGACACCTCAGTGGCATAGAACCCTCCAGTTTCTCTTGGACCAAGGGCTCCCTAAGACAGAGAATCTGCCAGCTATGATGGAACCAAGAGCTTCAATTTGACCAAGAGAGCTCTGACTGGAGCAAGAGTGCCAATTGGACCAAGAGCAGCTTTCTGAGACAGAGACACTACTTGCACCAATTGAAGGAAGAGATGGATAGACACCAAAGTGAGAACACATATAATAACATAAAGGGCAGTATGGCACCACCAGAACCTAGCAGTTCTACAACAACAAGACCTCAACATCCCAATACAAATGAAATAGAAGAAAATGACCTTAAACATAACTTTATGAAAATGATAAAGACCCTTAAACAGAAAATGAAAAATACTCTTAAAGTAATCACGGGGTAAAAACAAACAAAAAATTAGAAGAAATCAATAAATCACTAAAAGAAAAGCAAGGAAAAGCAAATAGGTGAAGGAAACAGTTCAAGAATTAAAAATTGAAATAGAAGAAATAAAGAAGTCTCAGACTGAGGGAATGGTAGCAATGAAAAATATGAGTAAACAAATGGGAACTACAGATGCAAGAATAAAAAATAAAGCGAGCATTTCTGGCATGGAAGATATGGTCGAAGAAATAGATTCATCAGTCAAAGAAACACTAAAGCCAAAACAAGACATAACACAAAATGTCCAGGAGATCTGAGGCACCATGAAAAGACAAAATCTAAAAATGATAGAAATTGAAGAAGAAGAACAGGAGGAGGAGGAAGAGCTCACAGATACAAAATATATATTCAACAAAATCACAGAAGAAAACTTTTCCAAATTAAAAAAGGAAATGCCTATGAAGATACAAAAAGCTTACAGAACACCAAAAAAAAATAGACCACCCAAAAAGTCTCCTCACAATAATAATTAAACCACTCAACATATGAAATAAAAGAAGAATATTTAGAATTGCAAAGAAAAAAAGCCAAATAACTTTAAAAAAAGACCCATCAGAATAACACCAAACTTCTCAATGAAAATAATAAAAGTCAGAAGGTCCTGGACAGAGGTTATGCAGACACTAAGAGACCAATAATGCTAGTCCAAGTACTATACCCAGCAAAACTCTCAGCCATCGTAGAGAGAGTAAACAAAATATTCCATGACAAAAACAAATTTAAACAATACCTATCTACAAACCCAGCCTTATAGAAAGCACTAGAAAAAAAAAACTCCAACCTAAGGAAGTTAGAAGCACCCATTGAAACACAGCAATAAATAATCCCACAACAGCAAATCCCAAAGAAGGAAAACACACACGCACTATCACCAAAAAATAACAAATTAACAATCACTAGTTATTAATATCCCTTAATATCAATTAATGCAATCCCCCTATAAAAAGGATATAGGATAATAAAATGAATAGAAAAACAGGATCCATTCTTCTGCTGCATACAAGAAAGGCACTTTAACCTCAAACACTACCTTAGATTAAGAGGTTTGAAAAACACTTTGCAATTAAAAGGACGTAAGGAACAAGCTAGTTTAGCTATCTTAATAACTAACAAAAATAGATTTCAAAGTAAAATTAAGAGATTGAGAAGGGCATTTCATATTCATCACAGGCAAAATCCATCAAGATGAAGTCCAAATTCTGAACATTTATGTGCTAAATACAAAGCCACCCACATATATAATAAAAATATTACTAAAGCTTAAATTACACATCAAACCCCACACACTAATAGTGAGAGACTTCAACACCCCACTCTCACCAATGGACAGGTCTACCAGACAGAAACTTATCAGAGAAATAAAGAAACTAACAGAGGTTATGACTCAAATGGGCTTAATACACATCTACAGAACATTCCACCCAAACACCAAAGAATATACTTTCTTCTCAGCACCTCTTGGAACCTTCTTTAAAATTGACCACATACTCGATCACAAAGCCAATCTCAACAGATACAAAAATTAGAATAACCTCCTCTATCTTATCAGATCACCATGGTTTAAAGTTCAAATTCAACAACACCAATTACAGAAAGCTTAGAAACTCATGGAAACTGAACAGTGCTCAACTGAATCACCAATGGGTCAAGGAATAAAGAAAGAAAGAAATTAAAGAATTCCTATAATTCAATGAAAATGAGTGGGCAGCATACCCAAACTCATGGGACAGAATGAAAGCAGGGCTAAGAGGAAAGTTCATGGCACTAAGTGTCTACATAGGGAAGTTGGAGAAATTTTACACCAGCAACTTAATAGCATACCTGAAAGATCTAGAACAAAAAAGGAAATTAACTCACTAGGAGGAATAGACTTCAGGAAATGACCAAATTGAGGGCTGAAATCAATAAAACAGAAACAAAGAGAACAATACAAAGAGTCAATGAAACAAAGAGTTGGTTCTTTGAGAAAATCAACAAGACAGACAAACCCTTATCCAAACTACCCAAAAGCAGAGAGAATATCCAAGTGAACAAAATCAGAGACATAATAACAGACACTGAGGAAATCCAGAGAATCATCAGCTCATACTTCAAAAACTTGTACTCCATAGAACTGGAAAATCTAAGGGACATGAACAATAATCTGGATAGGTACCTCATACCAATATTAAATGAAGATTAGATAAATAATTTAAATAGACTTATAATGCCTAAAGAAATAGAAGCAGTCTTTAAAAGTCTCCCAACAAAGAAAAAAAACCCAGAGTCAGATTGTTTCAGAGTAGAATTCTACCAAAATTTCAAAGAAGAGGTAATACCAATACTCTTCAAATTGTTCTGCACAATAGAAACAGAAGGTATGTTGTCAAACTTTTTATGAGGCTACAGTTACCCTGATACCCAAACCACACAAAGATACAAGTAAAAAAGAGAACTACAGACCAATCTCCTGCTGTGGGATATTGCTCTTGTACACTGTAAAAATTTGCTGCTTGTATTGGTTTAATAAAACACTGATTAGCCAGTAGAAAGTATAGTTGGGTTAGCAGACAAAGAATTCTGGGAAGAAGACCAAAGCAGCAGGTGTAGCCAGATACAGAGAAAAATGCTGCGCTGAACAAAAAGGTACCAAGCCACATGGCTAAACATAAATATAGATTGACTTAAAGTATAAAAGTTAGCAAGTAAAAAGCTTCAGCCATAGACCAATCAGCTTATAATTAATATAAGCCTTTGTGTGATTATTTGTGACTGCAAGTCTTGATCTCTGGGCTAGGAAGGGCCGGAAACTTCTTACTACAATCTCCCTCATGAACAATGATGCAAAAGTACACAATAAAATACTGACAAACCAAATCCAAAAACACAGAGAAACACTGAAGGGAGCATATGCAAATATAAAGATAAAACTGAAAACTTAATATCTCAATTAAAAAATTCTAGAGGAAAAGCTTCTCGTAGAATGAATCAAGCAGAAGATAAAATGTCAGGACTTGATATAGTAGATGCTTACTTCTTTGTTCTTGAGTCACATGAGGCTTGATCAATGCCAGTGTGCTCTGAGGAGGGAAGAAGTCCTCTATTTCCTTCTCAGCTGCTGCCTTTGAACTGCTTCCATAGAACTGGTTGATAGGAAAATTTCCTGTGGCAAACTGTGCACATAAACTTTGAAAAAGAGGCCAAGTCAAAAATTGAATGTAATATAGCAATCTAATATATTATTACACTACTTATTTAATTTGCTTTAAAAAAATCATGCAACAGCACCCATTCCATATCTAAGTACTGTGCAAAAGGAAGGAATTAGCCAGGGACTTGGATATACTATATCCCTTCAGGGAGATAGCAGACATTTTAAAGGAATATGTGAACTTTTAAATCCCATTGTTAAAGGATATTACCAAGGAAAACTAGGAGAACAGGGACTCCTAAAGTAAAAATGCCTGGACTAGAATCCTGGCTAGCTATGTGATCCAGCTCGACAAAATTAAAGTTCTCTGTATAGTGGCACTAAGGTTAATCTTAATTTTTCTCACCAGTATTTCAAAATTCTTATGATCAATAAAATACATCACAGCTATGATCACAGCTTTAATCAGGGTAATTTGTCATAAACTGTGGCTATGATAGATATTTATTTCAGTAAGCAGAGATAAGCAATTGACTGGGTTCTTAGTTTCCAAAATGAAGTCAAGCTTTCTACCTTTTCTTGCAAAACTATAGCTATCATCAAGGTCATATTAAACCAGATCTCTGCAATAAGCAGTCAGTTACTCCACCAACAACAGGAGCTTTCCTAAGAAGCTTCCTCACACTAAAACTGCACTTCCTGTATCTTAGACTCAAAAAGAAATTAAACTGCATTGCATGAAAAAGGGTTAGGAGACATGGTCTGATCAATACCTCTCTGGATTAGATGCAAAAGCTTCCTCAAGAGTTTTTGGTCCAATTAACTCTTTCCAATATTCCACACCATTTTCTCTCAATAGAACAAGGGCATAAGATGGACTGCTGTTAGAAAAAGCAAAACCAGGAGTTAATGAAAGAATATCTTGGTAACTAATGGCATACAGAGAATGTGAGTGTGTATGTTGTTAAACTGACTGTAGCATGTCAGATTATCTATAATGAGTCCAACATTAATAAATGTTGGCATCCACTCAAGAGCATACTTATATGAGTTGGGAGAAAAGACAGAAAGGAAAGTATAGGTCCCCAGTTCTTTACAGAGTCATTTCTTTCAGGCTGTCATGCTCTGGTTGGTTTGTATAACCTTGCTGGATATTTGCTTCAGCTACATTTCAGTTATTCTAGAGACCTGGAAACTTTCTAGGGTCTCATTTCTTCTCCAGGCTGTTATTTATGGTTATCAAAGCCTCCCAAAGAGTAATCAGATTGCCAAAGGGTCAAACATTTCTCAGTTTAGACTTGATATTGCCAATCTGAAAATATGCATTCAATTGGAAAATGGTATGTCTCTGTGTTCATGGAACCTATTATTTGCTCTAACAATATTCCAGGAAAGGAGAGGAGTCTGAAATTTGAATCGAGAATGAGGACAGTAACAAACTGACAAAGACATAGACCAAGAACTTGTTTATAGAATTCAGAAGTTTTCCATGCAAAAAAAAAAAAAAGTTTAAGAAAAAGTTGAAATGAGTGAAAAATAGATTGCAATTCTTACTAACTCTGAGAATGGCTTTACCTGCACATGTATGCTATAAGTCTACTAAAATATTCTTCATTCTCATAGTTCTTGCACACTGTTCTGGCTTCTTCCTCTGATAATGTTATTTGCCTTTGCATCAGTATGGTGAATCCTTCATTCTGAATAGTGTTCAAGATGTCATCTAAATAAAAACAGTCATGGCTAAGTAAGTTTCAAACTTAAAGATTCCTGGCTATAATCACAATACATAGTGAAGCATTGTGAGGTACCTTATGTGTCTAATTATCTTTGGAAATGTAAAAGTTCACAAAAACAGCTTCTCAGGTTTCAAGATGAATGGCACTTCTTAATATATTGGTTGTAATGTTGCTTCAAATTTTCCTGCCACATAGTAATTATGCACAAACACACAAAGGAGCCTCAGGAAGAAATTTATTTTGCTTCACGTGTACCAAATGTATGCAAATATGTGGTGACTTGAATAAAAAATGGACACCATAGGTTCATATATCTGAATTCTTGGTACTAAATTGGTGGAACTCTTTGCAAAGAATTAGGAGGCATGTTCTTGTTGGAAGGGGTGTGTCACTGGGTGAGTGTTTTGAGATTTAAAAACATACGCCACTGTCAGTGACTTCTCTCTTTCCCTGCTTCCAATTTGAGGATCAGATGTAAGCTCTTAGAAATTGCCTGCCTGCTGCTGTGCTTCATGCCATGATGGTTATGGACTCACTCTATGAAACTCCAAGCAAGCACTCAATTAAATACTTTCTTTTATAAATTGCCTTTGTCAAAGTGTCTTTCCACAGCAATAGAAAAGCAACAAAAACAATATGGTAACATAATATTTAACTAATTCTAAGTATAAATATGTATAAATAGTTGACTATTACTTTATGTGTCTATTTGAGGAGAAATAAGTTGACTGAATATTCATAAGTATTTCTCAATCTCCATTTTATTAGCTTGCTTCTCTCTGTTAAAGACCAGAAACTAAAGACTTTTTCCAGCCTTCTTCATGCATAGTATAGAAATAAGCCCATATCTGATATGTAAAAGAATATGCTGAGTTGTTTATGAAAGAGGTACCTAGGGAAATTTTTCCTGGTCTACACTGGATTTCTGCTTTGGAAAGCTGAAGTCCTGATGCTGGGATCTGTAGACACCACTGGATAAATCAAAAATACAAAACTTAACTCAGAGTCTGCATTATGCCTGCTTAATAATTTTTTACAATCACATTCAAAGAGTATCAAGCTAATGAAGGTGTATACATGGACAACCCACCACCACTCCAGGTAAGTATAGTTTCATTAGCTGCAGCAGCGTGATGGGTTGTCACTATCAACTGTCAATCCTGTAAATCTCAAATGATCAAAAATTGAGACCAAGAACCAGTAGAGTAGGATGTTTCAATTTTCTTTTCCTCCCTTTATCATCATCTCAGTAACTTCAAGCAGCACAAAGATCCCTGAGCCATAAAAGCAATCTGTTATTATCTTAGCTTCTATTAAGAAAACAAATACATTTCATAAATTCTTCAAAAAGAGGAGCCTTCTGGCATTGACTGGAGTATATTCCATTTCTTTATAAAGATGAGAAAAATGTTGTCCAGTAATGGGTTTCTGGTGTTCCAGTGCAGTCCAAACATGGACAGAGAAATCATATGTTGTCAAGAAAGAGAGAGGGAGAAAGGGGAAAGGGAGGGAAGAAGGAGGAGGATTTGACTTGAGCCAGCTCTGCCTAGGAGTTGTGACAGAGCACACACATCAGGAGGAATCTGTGGGAATGTTGAAAAGCTTTCAGACACAACAAACCGTTGGTTGAAGGGGTGCCATGTAGAGGAATGAAGAGGCCAAAAGCTGCTGGGGTTCTAAAATCGCATGGAAGGTTCTGGTCTCATGAATGTATCATTGAATTTGTTTATTTACCTACTAGAGTATATCCCTGTAGTAACAGAAAACCTCACTCTTGGGAGGAGAAGGCAATGTTGGAAGAAAATAAGGGATATCTGCAGAAACAGTCTTTGAGAAGCAGACAGAGATAGCACACATGGAATAAGAAAGCACTAGGTATCTATCTGATGGGTCATATACAGCAAAGGATTATCTCTTTCAGCCAAGAATGACACTTTTTTCATTTATAGAGTAATAAGTCATAAATAATTGAAAAGTCCTTCAGCTTCCTGCCACTAGCATATTCTAATCTGCAGATCCCAAGAATCTCCTTCTCTTACTGCAGAGGAAATGATGTCTTCTCTCTGAGGCTAATCCTCACACATGTCTTCCTGGCTCTGTTGATGGTCAGTTCTTCTTTTAATATTCACATGGCACAATTCAAAGACAAAACAGTCAAAAATGTAACTCTAAGATGTATGACATAAGGAGGAGCAAATGATCCTGATGAAGCATACAGCAGCTCTGACCTCACAACACCAAGCTTCTCAGAATAGCCCTACTACCTAGAGGAGTATTACTGGTCAATTATCAAGTTTGACAACTGCAGATTCAACCAAATGCAACTTGTCAGACAGTTAGGTAGACCTGTAAGGCTAATGAGTGTATACTGAACACATACAAACTTCTATTGCTTTTCCTTAATTAACCATAAGAAAATTTACATAGCATTTATATTGTAATACATATCGCAAGTCAATAAAGGTCATCTGATGCACACAGTGGTATAAATGTACAAAACAAGCAACGAGTACACCACTTATATATGAGGTTGAGCATCCTGGTGTTTAGCATTCAGAACAACTCTGCAGCCAACTCTTGGAGACACTAAAGGAGGAGTGACCTCAGAAATAACATTTAAAATAAATAAATTAGTAAATAATAAGTAAATAAGATAAAATTCTGAAGCATAAATTGTGTGCTTTGAATATCATGTTATATTAAAAAGGTGCTCTAAAATATACTCATGTTTAGAAGCATATATATTCAATGCATATAGAAACAATTAATGACAAAAGAGGGCATGGTCTTTAGAGAGTAAAGACAAATATATGAGAATGTCTGAAGTGAGGAAAAGGAAAGGGAATGAGGTACTTATATAATAACCTGAAAACTATAAATAATTTAATAAAAAATCAAGGCAGTATTAAATGCAAAATGAGTAAATAAACTTTAAGTGAAAAACCAAGCCAATTAGTATGGCTCTCAAACATAAACAAGGTCTCAAGTGGCAGCCCAGACCCCTGGCCTCCATATTATTTTTCAGTTGTAAGTCAGGCTGTGAACATCAACACAGATTCTGTCTGAATTAGGGCAGAAGAGCTGGTTCAGAGACACTTGATGGCTCTGGGAAAAGTGGGATTAGGGTACATGATGTAAAATTTCCAAATAATAAAATATTTTCTTAATATAAAAATACATTTTAAAAAGGTAAGCTGAAGTATATGTTCTAAAAATAACAAGACAAGCATCCTTAGAATAAAAAGAAAACTAACTTTTTAAACCAATGAGAAACATTATATTCTCAATAATTGGAAATTATCAGTAAACTCAGAGATAAAAATTATTTCTAGGGGCTGGAAAGATTGATTGAGTGGTTAATAGTAATGACTGTTCCACTAGAGGTCCTGGGTTCAATTCTGAGTGCTCACATAGCCCAAAAATGTCTGTAACTCAAGTTCAATGAACTCAAACACCTCATCTGCCTTCCATAGACACTACACAAGAGTTATGCACAGACATACATTCAAAACAAATGCTCATATACATAACATAAAAATAAAGAAAAAATTTACTTCCAGTGGCATGAAAAGGGTAAAGCACTTGCCTAGCAATTGTAAGAACCTTGGTTCAAATTCTAGAATAAAGAAGCAGAGGATAACGTACAAGAACAGTTGGACAATTATAAAGTGAAGCAAACACATAATGTCTGTATCAGAAATAAAGAACCAGAAGAAAGAACTAGAGTAAAAAAAATGGGAAAATCAAAATAGCTAAGAATTCTATTTAATTAATAATTGTAAGCTGGAGAACACTAAATAAGATAAATTCCAAAATATTTACACCTATGCATACAGTCTTGCAACTGTAGAAAAATAAGCCCAACAAAATCTTAAGGAAGAATCCAAAATAACTTACCTACAAAACAGGATAAGAACTACACTGATGTTCTCTTGCATGTTGTGCCAGTACGAAAATAGAGACCATATAAAGTTCTGAAATAATCTACCAACCTAGATTTCCGAGTTTGGTGAAATTCTACATCAAAAGTAAAGTACTAATAAAAACATTCTCATATTGTGGGATATTTGTTTGCACTATGAAGATATGTCATTGTGATTGGACTAATAAAAAGATCCACAGCCAATAGGTAGGCAGGAGAGGTGAGGTGGGACTTTAGGTAAAGAGGAACTCAGAGGGAGATGCCAGCAAGACACTGAGAAAGTCGGATGTACATTATGGAGAAAAGGTAAAAAGCCATGTGGCAAAACACAGATTAATAGAAGCAGGTTAATTAAAAATATAAGAGCTAGTTGAGAACAATCCTAAGCTAATGGCCAGGCTTTTGTAACTAATAATGTTTTAGTGTTATTATTTGGGGACTGGAGGCCAACAAGAAAGTCTACCTACATTCTCAAACATAGAATCAAAAACAGACAGCACTTAGGTAGGACTTGGAAGGAATGTTTAAGGACTTCTTTCAGGAGAAGGAAAGTGTTGTATTAGGAATTTAAGTACATCTATACTGTAAAGAGAGACATGAGAGAGTAAAAGTGCAATAGTAGCTTTTACTTTTTAGATTCTTGATTCAGTGTTCGTATTCAATATTGTGTACTTTGGTCAAGAGGTGAGTAAAACATATTGCTGCCAGGTTTCAAGCTACAGAATGGAAAAACTGGGAATTCCCTAACATTTGAAGTATCCATCAAAAATATAGTATTACATCAAGGCTGTAGAAATCCAGGCTTAGCAGGTGAGAGCTCTTGCTGTCCTTGCAGAGAACCAGGGTTCAGTTCCCATAACTCACATATTGAGTTGTAGTTGTCCGTAATTCTGTAACTCTAGCAACCCTCTTTGACTTTCATGAACATCAGGCATGCAGATTGTGCACAAACAGATGTGCAGACAAAAGACTCATATACATTAATTACAAGTAGATGTAATTTAAAAAATGAGCACAGTATTGTTTTAAAGCAGATTTAGATTAGATATTGATAAGGAGTTCAAACTTTAAGGTAGCCATTAAAATGTGTTTAATGAAGCATATTTTAAATGTTCACTTGCCAGCTTTAGTTGCTATGAAAAATGTAGTGGGATTATGTGTTACATTTTAAATTATTGTCCTGCCTATGGGTTTAATAAAAAAACTGATTGGCTGAAGGCAGACAGGAATGTGGGTGGAGTTACCAGACTGGAAAAATCTCAGAGCAGACAGACTCCTGGCAGAGTTGGCAGAGAGACAACCCAGATGCCAGGAGACGAGACAGAGGTAAGAAGCTGAAATGCTGCTCTGAGAAAAGGTATCTAGCTTCATGGCCGAACAAGATGGATTGCGTTCAGATGAAGGAGTTAGCAAGTTATATGCCTGGGAACTAGGTCGATCAGCATAAGATTAGCAAAAGTGTCTGTGTGTTTCTGTGGGACTGTGTGTATATAAGTGAGTCTGTGTGTATAGTCCAGGCCAGAAACCTACTACAACAGAACAATATCATAGATTCGGTGGATTTAACAACAGAAATGTATTTTCTCATGGTTCCAGAAGTTCTTACAGAAGTGTGGGATCAAGATGTCAAAAAGTTTGATTTCCACTGAGGTCTCCTCCTGGTAAGTTTAGGGATGTGTACACTTTGCCTGTGGACTTACATGGTCTTTAGGGGATGTGATGGTGGAGAGGAGTTGTCTCATACTGTCCCATTAAAATGACAGAATTTTCCATACAGTATTATCATTAATGCCTGTGTACGCTCCTTTATGATCTCATGTCACTTAAACAACATTTTTAAATGCTCTGTTACCACATGCACTCGCATTTTTGAGGTGAGAAGAATAACTTAGTTTTTTACAATATGCTAAGAAAAGAGGGGAAATCTTTTAATGCTCATTTAAAATGAAAGAAGACAGAAAAAGATAAAAGGGAAAGAAACCAAGAAAAATTGCAAAGAATAAAAAACAATTACAAACGATAAATAATTATCAGCTTTATCTCTAACCACCTTATACTAATGTAAGTGATTGTGATATGCCCTTTAAATTAAACAATATTAAAATATTTTTCCATAAAATATATTACTATCAAAGCCTTCAAACAAAACTTCAGAGAAACTATTTATAAGCCACAAATATGAAAAAGACAGGTTCAAAATATAAAAAGAAATCAGAAAGTTTAATACTAAGTAAACAAAAAAATGAGATATAGGCTAAAGATGTCCTATGATGACTAAAGAATTTTTTATTATTTGAAATACTATACATCTCATTGTGGTCAGGCACAGTTGATATCTGCTCCAGTAGCTAATATCTAAGGATCTAAATACACACATCATAAAGGAAGACATCACTAGTAGGCATGTCAAAAAATGCTGACCACATCCACATTATGAGGAACACTCAAATAAGGACAGCTGTAAGGTACCATTGTGCATCTACCACTACAAAGGCTGGCAAAGATGCAGGCTAAAAACTCTTAGTTATTAGTAGTGAAATAGAAAATGATAAAGTCACAATGAAATGCACTCTGGAAGTTTCTTACACAGTTAAAATACAACTATACACATAATCCAGGAATCATGGTCCCAGATATTTACCTACTTAGACTGAAAGCTTAATGCAACACAGGAACCGTGTCTACGGCAGTTCTTTCATGGAAGTGAAAGAAACTGAAACTGGGCAAAATGTCATTTAGTAAATCACCTGATGGACACCATTGCATTCTTACAACTGAATACTACTCTGCGATAAAAAGCAAGAGCTATGGAACTTCACAGCCATGCAGAGTCCTAGTGGACAATGGTAAGTGGAATAAGTCAGTCTGAAAGGATGCTGTGAGATTTCAATGGCATCACCCTAGAAGGGCAAACTGAAAAGACAGCGAAGAGCTCGGATCTGGTAGGGTATGCACAGGAGAGAGAAGCACGGGGCCCTTCCAGCCTGAGTCTCCATGCTGGCCTAGTCTGCAATAGGATAAATGGCATCATGCATTTCTCTCCACATAATTAGACTGTTTGTTCAAAACTAAGAGTGAAACTTCATACATACTATAAAGTATAATAATAGCATTATGGCATTAATTGCAATTTATTATAATAATATAATATGGCTACAACAAGAAAAGTGGAGAAGCACAACTCTGTACATGGGAGCTAAGTGGTATGCTACTTGTTTGATAATGTTTCAAAGCATAAAGTCTATTAATTTTTTTAAAAAAGCAACATGTTCATGATACAAAATCCAAAAGGATAAAATACAAAGAAAAAAATTAAAACCTGCCAAACAGTAAATTCCAGGCCCAGATGACTTCTCTAACAACTCCCAGAAAGCATTTAGAAAATATTTTTTATTTTATTCATAAAATAAAGTCATTTTTATATTTTTATTTCTTATTTGGTGATTTTATATCATGTACCCCATCAAACTCAGTTATCAGTCCTCTCAGTTTCATACCCACTCTTATGAGCTCCCCACTCAATCTCCCCAAAGATCCAGCAATACCACTTTTAGGCATATACCCTAAAGACACACATTCACACCCCCAAAGCATTAGCTCAACTATGTTCATAGCAGCATTATTCGTAATAGTAAGAACCTGGAAACAACCTAGATACCGCTCAACTGAAGAATGGATTAACAAATTGTTGTGCATCTACACAATGGCGTACTACTCAGCAGTAATAAAAAAAAATGATATCCTAAAATTTGCAGGCAAATGAATGAATTTGGGGACTATCTTCCTGAGCGACGTATCACAAACCCAGAAAGATAAGCAGGGGATGTACTCAGTCATTAGTGGACTTTAAAAAAAAAGAGATGTCATTGTATACAAGAGTTCAAGGCTAGAACATAGCTAAATGACACAGTGCCTCACTTCTGTATTGACGACCTCTGACAGGGGTGTGGGTGAGGAAGGGCTTTTTTGTAAATAGTCTTTTTCATCCATATATCTGCTTGCTCCCTCTCCCATCTCCTCCCTGTCAGCCTTCAGCCAACCTCTTCCCCATCCTCCCATCCCCTCCCCAAAAAGAACAAGAAGTCTCAAGGTGGATTAGACCAGCATCCACTCCAGGCAGGTCTAATTTTTCTCATCCTAATAGCAAGACTAAGTTAGGTGTTCCTCTGGAGGAAATGGAGTCCAAAGTGCCAGTCCGTGCACAGAAACACAGTCTGATTCCTCCCTGAGGCTCCACATTCTGCCCATGTCAGTGGACAGTTGCCTATCCTTGGAAGGCCTATTTCCTTTTCCTGATGGTTCCTCAGTGGCTGTTCTTGATTCAGTGAGCTCCCCAGAGCTCCAGCCAGCCATCACTGTGAGAATTTTCCTCAACATCTATCCCCTTGCTCATATAGGCTTTCCGTCCTTGCTCTCGGCTGGACCTGGAACTCAGCCCAGTCCCTAACAGTGCAAAATAATAAAAATACAAGCACTAACAACAAAAATGAAAATTCATGTTCAGCCACTTAATATGTGGAAATGTCCTTAATAAATAGCTAATAAATTGCTAAATATTACAAAAAGTGAACTTTTTGGATTAAGATGTGGTATCTCACATCTGTACTCTTGTTCAACATCAGCTCCTAATCGGCATCACAAAACACTTCAGTTTTTATAAAGAGAAAAGCAAAAGAAATCAAGGCACATGAATGCAAAGGAAAAATGTGCAAACATGCATGTCCCCCAGGACAGACAACATAATGGCATTCTCAATGATTCTCAGTTTTTGTTCAGGGTATTGATAATCAATGTCTAGAGAAATTTACATTGTTACAATTTTACTTGGTAGGGATGCCCCTGACACCTGGAGGCCAAGAGTGGTAGTAAGCATTTGACAACTTAGCATGTGATGAGCTATGCACTGACACCTTTAAAAAGAAAATTACTTGGCCCAAATATAAATAGAGCGAGAAATACTATACAGTATTCTATGATGACATCTGTAGCACAAAACTCCTATATAAATGCCAATGGTGTTTCAAAATACCAGGCATAAAAAAACAGATGAATGAGTGAGTGGATGGATGCACGGTATTATCTAGGACCTCTATTATCACTTTGAAGCATTTGTTCTGCTGTGTAATGATGGGATGGAGTTTAAAATGCCCAGCACTTGGGAATGAGTTAGAGAGTGATAGGAAGCTTAGCTATAAGTATGTATGAGAGCCTGAGCACCATCCCCAGTACTAAAAGACAAAGAAGTAGATGAAACCTAACAGAGCACCAGGCACTGTCTGTATGCCTTCTCATCTTAGTCTGCTGATTTTTGCAAACAAAATAGATCTGGTACAATACCTTACTCAGGCACCACTGTGCTGAGGCAGTGCGAACATGAGATAGTTATCCTGGCTTCTTGTGCCTTTTAAGGCCCTGGCAATGGTGAGACAGACTCTTGCAAATCACAGATTAGAAAATGCTTTGTGAATTCTTCAGCTAAAGATATCTTATCCATTATTATCGAGAAAGCAATCGCTCAACATCCAAATCATATCCACCAAGTTCTTATTTTGTGCTTTGTGTCCTACCTTTACTTTCCTCATAGACTTCTGGCATCAGTAATGCCAGGGTTCTTTGGATATTCATGCTTTTCATGGCTTTGAAATTAGGGAATAAGATGTCAACAAACTGAGAAACCTTAGACACATCATCCTCAACATCGCAAAACTCAGACATATGTTGCCGTTCCAAATAGTCTTCCAAACTGTTGAAATCCAAAATATAACCTAAGATTATTGCAAGTATAGGAATAGACTTGTCTACAACCATGTAAGTTAATAAATTAGACATTAATAACACAATACAAAACTTTTGTCAATTATTATCATGCTGAAACAGTCCTACTGTTTCCAAAGCTCTTTAGCATCCCCAAAATTTCCTGTTGTGGGGTTCTATTTTGCTTAAAACTTTAAAGAACATCATAGCCTTGCTCAGGGCTAGAGCATTTGGGTAGCATGCAGAAGAATTTAGGTTCTAGGTCCAGCAATATAGTAGCCAAGCAAGTTCTAGGATTACCTGCTACCTGAGAGCTATGAAGTGACCAGAAATCACAAGAAAAACTTGCAGTTTAGAAAGCAAAGAGGAGACATCATATGATTCCCTGACAGAAACTGCTATAGCATTGGGCCATGGAGAAGCAGAGGATCTAGCCACAGAGCCGTCTCCCAACTCACAAAACTCACACAGGCATGGCTTGCAAAACTATTGGACCAAATGTTGTCTCTCAGTCTTTAGCAGAATAAAAGTCATGGACAGCAGCAAACAAAACCAACATTCTGAAAATTACTTTCTCATTTTGAAATATTTAGAACTGTATTACCAAAATATACATTTATTTTTGCCACCATCAAGTTTATATCAGTAACTGTCTCAAGTAAAACAGAGAGCCTAGAAAATGGAATGAAATGTGCAGTGTTGGCAGATGCACAGGGCTTTCTGAAATAATGAATGGTTCCAGTACACCCTCTAGGTCTAAGACAATGAGGCCAGATGGTGTGCCAGGTTTAGAAAGGTCAGCAGGAAAAGCTATTTACTTTCTAATTTTCTTGGCCTAAACATTCAGGGAAACCCCTCATTTTCTGAACTATATATAATACGCTGAGTTGACTGAAAGGAAAACTTGTAGTATCTACATAAAAATATTGGGTTTTGAGACATTTGGTCATTATGTTCCATCACCGTGACATATTTTAAGTGATAAAGTTCTGATTTTAGCTACCTGTCACGTTTCTTCTTTATCATCATGGGGGCAAACTTAACGTGAGTCTCTTCTGGACGGTCATATGGTTCTTCCTCTTCTGATTCGGATTGAGGTTGAATGTCTTCCTGGATAAGCTCTTGTTCTTCTCCTTGAGATATAATGAGCACACAGCTTATGCCGCTTATTACAAAAGATACAAACTCCTCAAAGTCAGGCTACAAAAGAAGATAAGAATCTGTTTTCCTCAGGTTCCCAGGGCAGGATCATTAAAATGATGGCCACTGTGTAAAAACTGAATTTTTTTCTTTCATGGTCATTAGTAATGCTATGTTACCCTTACAGAAAAACCTTCTGTTTGCAAAAACAATGTTGCACAATTTACAGGAAGCCAAAATTTATTTTAAAGGTATTGTGCACAACTACCCCTCAACACTAGGATGCTGTTATTTATCTTCTGAAGGGTTAGTAAAGACATTTGCATGTGAGGTCTTTCGCTGGAGCATGCTCCAGGGGCCCAAACCTTAAAGAAAATAACCAGAAGGTGTTATTGCTAATAGCTCCTTGGCTAAGGGTGGGACTTGCACACATCCACTCTATATGCTAGGAGTTTGTTTGAACAGGTCTTATCCATGGTGTCACAGACAAACTTGATGGCTTTTTTGTTTTGTTTTGTCTTTTTAGTGAGGACACAAAGTTGGGTGAGTAGAAGAGGAGGCAAATCTAGAAGGAATTGGGAGAACGAAATGAATAAATATATTGTACAAAATCTTCAAAGAACTTACACAGACACACATATGCACACACACAAACAGAGAGAGAGAGAGAAAGAAAGAGAGAGGGAGAGAGAGAGAGAGAGAGAGATCTGAGATCTTTTGGTGAGTTTCTAATTCAGTAACCATCACAGTTGATTCAAATTGTCCCCCAGTGGCCATGATATAAAGGCTTCGTCGCCAACATGTGATTGCTACTGAAATCAGACGCACTTAGGTGGAAGTCTGTTCAGTTACTGGATATTTTCTTGAAGCAGTTATCAGGGTGCTGATATTTCCTCCCAGTCACTCTTTATTTCACGGCTTCATGAAGGGAGCAGCTTTAATTCACCAGGATCTTCGGAATATGATGTTCTGCATCACCACAGACACTAAAGTTATGAGTCCAGGCCATGATGGAATGAAATGTCTTAAGACATGAGCTAAAATGAAACTCTCTTACACTTTAGTTGACTTTATCAGGTATAATTAACAGAATGATAGAAATCTGATTGAAATAATAGCTTCTGAGTAACATTCCTAAGATTTTTTTAAATACACAAGTGTTGACACAGCTGGCCAAATTCTTTATATTTTGTATGTGGAAAATAGATTCAAGAGAGATAGCTAGAGAGGTATATGAGTTATGAAAGTGCTGACCAGTAGAGTTTCTATATGAGTAGCACACTCAGCACTCTCTAACAATATTTCTCAATATGGCTATTGAACACTTAAAATGTGGCTAGTGTAAATAAGACTCCAATTTCTGAATGTTATTCAGTTTGAATGCAATTAAATTCAAATAGTCACATGTATTTACTGCCCATCACATTGGCAGAATGTTTTTAGAAGATAAGTCTCCCTTTTAAAGTCATACCCCCTTGCCTTTAAATTTTTTTTAACAGTGCCTTAACCACATCCAGGAAGAAGACAACTTGCTGGAGTATAGTCTTGGAGAAAGGACACAGACAAAGAGTGGGTTACAGCATCCCTATGTACCGGATGGAGAGGAACACTTTCAGCCAAATCTGAAAACTGATGGGAAAGGATTGGATATTGACTTACAGCAAACATAGCAGAAAGAAGTCTTCAACAAACTAAGCCATTCAACTTTGCCTGGGTGGTACTGTTTCCACTGGGGATGGTCCAGAGCCACCATCTTTGGCATCACCAAGATGTGGACATCAGCCAGACACCAAAAGTTTATTCAGTTGGTTAGATGTATTAATTTTCTACTCTGAAATGACAATGTGTTTGTGTGCTTTTGTAAATATGTAAATGGATACCCAATAGATTTTTAAAAGTTTCTTACCTGATCTACTAAATGACTATAGAATTCCCTCACTACTTCTTCAGGGAGAAACATGTTGTCTTGTATTTCTATGACAAATCCTTCTTTAGTAATCTTCAATTCAAGTAATATTAGAAGCAAACATGTTTAAAAAAAAAGTAAGGAAATTAAGTCTATTTGATTCAGAATTTAATACCTACCTAGTTTTAATCTTTTCAGATAAAGACCACAAGAAAATCCACAGGGTTCAAAGTGGCTCAGACATGCATAAAAATGTTCTGTTGATATTCCCTAGATGTCCATGTTTTTTTTTTTTTTTTTTTTAAACTTTATTTATTTATTTATTTGCCTTGGTGTTTGCCTGGAACTGGAACTACAGACAGTTGTTAGCTGCCATGTGGGTGCTGGGAATCGAACCCGGGTCCTCTGGAAGAGCAGACAGTGCTCTTAACCGCTGAGCCATCTCTCCAGCCCCTCCCTAGATGTCCATGTTTTTTAAACCTCAATAAAAGATTTCAAAATATTTTTATTACAGTGGACTGCTTCAAATTTTGAAATGCTAATATAAAAGAATGGAAAAATAAAAATATAATTCCAAATAAATACACACAAAAAAACTTTCTGAATTATTCATAACATAATACTGAAATTTAAAAATTTGTCTAAACTATGTCAGCTTCTTTTGTTTCCATGTTTCTGTTTTTAAAGGCTAACTCAATTGAAACACTAGCCCCCATGATATGTTGTCTCCAGGAAACACACCTCACTAGTAAAGGCACCATGGCCTGAGAGTCAAATGACTAGAAACAATCTATCAAGCATCAGAAACTGAAGGCAACCTGACACAGCAATCCTGATAGCTGATAAGATATGGGTAAAGCAAAAATCAATAAGAATACACTTCTTAACAACATTACATATTTAAGAAGGGGATGATTCAGCAAGAATATATGCCAATGATAAATATATATGCACCAAATGTTCAGCTACAAATTTTATGGAACAAACATTAATGGAGTTCAAAAGTCAATTTGCTCATGATAGAGGTAATTTCAGAACCTCACTCTCAGTTTCAAATTCATCATTCAAACTGAAGATCAACAATGGAAACCTCAGGGCAAATAGATATGCAAGAGACTGACACAAAGTATTCCATCTGATAGATACAGAACATGCCATTATCAGTAGCCCATGAAACTGTATCCAAATAGACCACATTCTAGACCACAAATACCTACCAACTATTTAAAAAGTAACTGTATTTTATCAGATCATGGTCCCATGAAACCAGAAACCCATATTAAGAAAAACATGGTAACTACACAAATTCACTGAGACTGAACAACACACCCTTGAATGTTAATGAGTCAGTGACTCAATCAAATAGGAAATTTGACAAATTCCTGGAAACAAGTTTGGGTGAAAGCACAAAGCACTGACTCCTTTGAGATATAGCTAGGACAGGTGAAGAAGGAAACTTCATAGGTGTGAATGTTCACTTCACAAGTATCTGGAGAAGGAAGAAAAAAGAAGTACCAGAAAATTCTCAATTAAATAACTTACAGTTGGACCTCAAGGACAATGATAGTAAGAAATAATAAAGATTAAGATACATAATATTAGATTAAAGGTTAACACAATAATATATAGAATCAATCAAACCAAGACTGAGTTCTCTGATAAAATAAGATGGGAAATATCTTACAAAGATAACCAAGAGATAGAGAAGACCAAATTAGAAAAGAAGAGATAGAAAATGAGAATTTACTGCAGATTCTTCTGAGACAGAGAAGCATTAGTGAGTTCTTTGAAAATTTGTATTTCAAAAAAGTAATAAATCTAGAAGAAATGAATGACTTTCTACATATGTTTTACCACAAAAAATTCAATCAGGAAAATATAAACAACTTAAATGAATTCATACATCAGTAATATTGAAGCAGTAATACAAAAAAAAACCCTCTCAACAAATACAAGTGCAGATACAAATTAATTCTGCCAAACCTTTAAAGAAGAGCAAATATCAATGCTCTTCAAACTGTCCTATACAATAGTAATGGAACGAATGTTATTAGTAAGTTCACTCTCTGGAGCCAGCATTTCCTGATACTAAGGCAGGGTAAGGATACAACAAGGAACAAACCTACAGATCAACTTCCCCATGAAACATAAACGCAAAAGTCTCAAAGTTGTGCAAACTATATTCAAAAATACATTAAGAAAATCATACATTGTGATCAAGTTGATTTCACTGCAGGATGCAAGTTTTATTATACAAACACAAATCAAATAGTGTGATTCAGCATATAAATAAAATAAGGGACAGAAGCAACGTGATCATTTCAATCAGTGTAGAGAAGGCTTTGACCAGTTGAAAATCCCTTTATAAGAAAATCTTGAAGAAATGGAAGGAACACATCCAAACATAATAAGAGGTATCTTGAGGAACCTATAGCCAACACTGTGCTAGTCATAGAAGCTTCTAAACTTTGGAAAAACACAAGAGTGTCAACTGTCTCTACTCTTATTCAATGTAGTGCAGATATCTACAGCTAGAAATCTTAGATAAAGCTTGAAGTCATGAGAAAAAAACAAAAGAAATTTGAATAGAAAGACATGTCATTCCCATTTGAAAATGGCATGACCTTATACTTAAACAACCTTGCAGACTCTAGTAGAAAAATTAGAGCTAACAAACACCAGCAAAGTAGCAATATGATAAAACTAACATAAAAATTACTAGCATTTCTATACTGATTAAAAAAAAAAAAACAAAACCTCCCACTCCACCTATAGGAACACCTGACTCACTCTTGAGGGAGGGGGCACAAAACTGGATTTGCCAGGAGTGGAGACTGAACTAAGCATTATTGGGTCAGTGGGACCATAGGACTGTCTGCAGCCTACCCAGGGAGGGCATGGGAAGTTGTGGAGAAGAAAAAATGACCTGATGTGGCGGGAGGGGGAAAGGACCTTGAATGGGGATATATAGGGATAGAAAAAAAAATCCAGAGGGAAAGCTGAACACAAAGAAATTTTATGTGTAGCAAATTATTTGCATTATCACCCTTGATAAGTCATGCTTGTGATTTTTATTTTCTTTATAGTTATTGTTAACTTATCAGCATTTTAAATTCAGTATACTGTTTTTCTTGATAAATACAAAATAAAAAAGGAAAAAAATAATAAAAATAAAAATGATTTCTTAACCTAAAAAAAAAAAACCTGACTCTCCATCACCCTCCCCACAAAAACCAGAGAAAACCTTATTAAAACAAAAAGAAAATACCTAGGAATAAAACTTAACCAAGCAGGTGAGACACTATCAGTACAAGGAACACTTAAAGATACTAAATGAATAAACTAGAAAGAAAAAACTAGTCACTTTGACTTTTTTTTTTTATAGGAAATGTTTACTTATATGAGTCAGGAACAATTTTACATATATGTAAGGAAATATGAAAATTTTATCTTATAAATATTTTCATATAAGGCATATTACATAAATATAAAAAATACTGAGTATAACCTGTCTTAAACTGTCATGTATTGAAAAGTGCTATCATTTATAATATACAAGTAAAAAGCAAGCCAACATAAGTCTATGACAATAGTGTGTACTAATAGCTAAACAAAAAGAAATTTAATAGCAAACCCCTATACTGTCTAAAATCTTGAAAGTTTCTGTATGGCGGTGGTTAAGCAGTCAATTCAAGGAAGATAGGAGATGCAGTCTTTGTAAGACAGAATAAGCAAAGTCCTTTAGAGGTAGCTAGGAACAGCAATTGAGTGTGTTCTATTTTACCATGAGGCATTCTTTTTTTTTTTGCAATTAATTTAAAGAACTTTTGGTATTACTTACTTTTTCCTTAATTTCAATATTTTTTCTCCTGAGTACAGCATCAGGTTTGATAATAGCCATATTGTAAGCTTCTCCTAAGGGAGGAAAAAAAAACCAAAATGAATTTTCTTAGCAAGGAACCAGGATGATGAAGGCCTGGCAATTAGAAATATGAATTGATAATGTCTGAGTTATTAAGAAGACATGATCAGAGTATACATACATGTATATTTTTATACATTTGTATCATATTCATGGTCCCCATCAGTCACTATTAACAGTGAGTGAAGCTTCAGCCATTCACTGTGCAAATACAAATCACAAACCAACAGAACTACCACATAAGGGATGGACTGTTACCACAAACCTCCTGTACAAATTGTCTTGGTTACCTTCCTAGATACTATGGTAAAATACCAGATAGAAGCGACTTTTAGCAGAAAGTGTATATTCTAGATTATGGATCAAGAAAACTGTCCCCACCCTTGATGGTGGGGAAGACAAGATGCTGGGATGTTGAAGCAACTGGTCATATCACTTCCCCAATGGAAAAGCAAAGAATTTCAAAGGAAGGCTGCTGCTCCATTAATTGGTCCCCTTTTATGCTCTTCAAGGTCTGGCCCAGGTAATGGTAAAAGTACTACCTACAAGTGGGCGAGTCTGCTCAACTCAGATTCCACACTGACATACACAGACACTTCTGCCCTGGGTGATTCTAGATTCTGTCAAACAGACAATTATCACTACCCATCACATCAGATCACTGAGTGTAAGTAGCTCTTTGCCTTCACAACCCCACAGGAATGAAGATACACACTTGTGAGTGTGTATGTGCTCATGAGTATGTGTACAAATATGCACACAGTCAAATAGATGCACACACAAACACACAGAACCGTGGTTCTCAACCTTCCTAATGCTGAGACCCTTTAACATCATCCCTTCTATTATGACCCCAGCCATAAAATTATTTTCACTGCCACATCATAACTAATGTTTCTACTGTTATGGTTTGTAACGTAAATATCTGTGATTTCCGATGGTCTTAGGAAACCCCCATGACAAGGTTATTCAACTCCAAAAGGGTTACAACCCACAGGTTGACAAACACTGAAATAGAAACTCCAGACATAGCATAAAATTTTCAACTGAGATTAAGTGAAAAATACTGAATTCAAACTTTGGAAGGTGAAAGATGAACTGTAAAGTGACTCCCCAGATTAGCTGCATAAGATAGATCACATGTTCCTGGGTAAGCGATGAAGGTCTTTAACCAGAAATCATAAGGTAAAGGGAACAAAAGATGTGAACCATTGTGGAGTGGAATAGCCCTGTACTGACTCTCACTGACACATCAGCTCTCCATTGCTTCATTCCTCTAGTGTTGGAAAGGGTCACATGCGCAGAACCAGTGACTGGACTCCCCTCCTTTGTTACTTACCAGCACTTTCATACTGTCCTTCCCCCAGATCTTCTTCAGATTGATCTGCTAGTGGAATTTCCATGTACTGCAAAAGAGGATGGAAGTAAACAGTCACTTTAGTGCGATAGTCAAAGAATGCCAGAAATGCTGTTTATAATAAAGAAAAGCCAGGGGAATAGAAGGCAAGACACAAAGCCTTGGCAACATACTTCCTGGGGAAGCTGGACCATACCAGCACCTAGCTAGATATAGAGCACTAGAGTTCACATAAAGTGCCCCTGAAGATCCATGTGTCAGAGGCTGAAGCCCTGGGCTGTGATGTCAGTAGGAGATGGTGAATAGTAGTAGCTGGAACAACATAGTTCATTTGAGACATGCCCTTGAAGAAGACTGTGAACACTGATCTCTTCCTCTCTCCTTTTCACTCTTCAGCTGCCATGAGCAAGCACTTGTTCCTCTACAGACTACCTGCCATGATGTGCTGTCTTGTCACAGCCTAAAGCACCAGGGAAGCAAAGACAACCGAGTAACATCTGTGAAACCAGGAGCCTAGCCACACCTCCCCTCCTTATAAGTCGACTGCTTTGGGTATTTTATTGCAGTGACATAAAGTGGCTTGACACATATAACTAGGGAACATACTTTAGGAAAACATAAAATATGATGGTGTTCAAAAGTTATGATATTTATTCATCAATATATTACCTGAGGACGAGCCATTTCACCCGCTACAACTTTCCTCTCTTCCTCTATCAAGTTAATAACCTTTTTATTGATAAGTGGTGCATTTGCACCTTTAATCTTTGCAACAATTTTTCCATTCTACAAGAGAAAGTACAAAGAAATTTTCATTTTCATACAAAGTCAATAATTAATGTTTACACTGAACTAAGTTGCCTTTCCTTGATCCCATCTCCCACCAACTGTCCTTCAGATACTGTTATCAGCAATTGAAAGTAGCACTAATGGGATAGTTCACTTTGATTAGTAACATCAGCAATTAGAGTTCCACACTTCCTCTGTCCTCTATATAAGTCAGGACTGCAGCCCCACCTCCCTGCAGCATCCTTATACTACCACCCAGGCCTGGCTGTATCCCCTTCACCTGCATGCAGCACATCACCACTCATAGGAGCATTCACAGAATACCTGTCTCATTCATCCTTACTTTAAATATGAGAGATTCTAGACAGAGCCTTTAATTTGTTCTAATGATGCTCTAATTTCCTTTCTGTTGAAGTGCACAATGACTAAAGGCAATTTGGGGAGGAAAATGTTTATCTGTGCTATACTTCTCTATCACAATCCATCCTTGAAGAAAATCCAGGCAGGAACTTGAAGAACAACCTATAGAAGAACACTGCTTACTACTTGCTTTCAGGCTTTCCTATAGAGCCAAGAACTGCATGCCTAAAGATAATGTAGGGGGCTAGGCCCTTCTATATCAATTAATAATCAAGCAACTACAAACATGCCCACAGCCCAATCTGACTTAGGAAATTTCTCAATTAAGACTCTCCTATTAGATGAGTGTTGGGTTGGGTTGACAAAAAAACTAAGATAGGTATCATGCCCCTTCTGTCTGTCTTTTATCTTATACTCACTAAGAATCTAAGGACGTAGAACCAGTATGGAACAAGAGCTTGCATCTAACCCTATTAAATAACAAACAAAAACCAAAAAGACCCACAAAACTACAGACACATGTGGAATAGAAACCATAGGTGCCATTAAGGGAGGATTAGCGTGTCCAGAAGATCTGCAAGTGTTTGACTGATCAGAGAGATCCGCTGAGGTATTACTCAATATCAGGGAATGTTTCTTACTTTAAGATAGGGAAGATGATAAGAGACTATGAAGGGAAAAGTAAAAGAGAAAATATACTATGTAGAAGAATAACAGATGCTAGGGCATAGGGGCTGTAGGAGACATGGCAAGGGAAGAGACCCTCTGGGAAGTGAGGCTGAACACAGTACATGTGGTCCCATGAGAAATCCAGACCATATAGACTGTTGGGCACCTTGGAAGGAGAAAACTTCCCTCCCTCTGCCAAAAACCAGTAGAATTCTGGAATATAGACTGTGCCCATGACCAGTTTTCTTCATGATTATTATTTTTTTTTTTTAGGACAGGGTTTACCTGTTAACAGCCCTGGCTGTCCTGGAACTTACTTTGTAGACCATGCTAACCTTGAACTCACAGAGATCTGACTTCTGGAGAGTTGACTCAGAAGTTAAGAGCACTGTCTGCTCTTCCAGAGGTCCTGAGTTCAATTCCCAGAAACCATATTGTGGCTCGCATTCTTTTTTTTTTACATATTTATGTATTTATTTATTTTATGCATTTGTGTGTGTGTGTGTGTGTGTGTGTGTGTGTGTGTACACATGGGATCAGCCTGGACCTAGAGTTACAGGTGATTGTGAGACACTGTTGTGGCTGATGTTCACTTAACTGCTAAGCCATCCCTTAGCCCCACAACTAAAATTTCAGTTTTGAAGGTTTTTTTCTTGCTTTGTGAAAAGAGCAAGAGATGTCTGTCTGCAATTTAGTTGTAGGTCTAAGGATTCTTCATCCCATACAAGCCTGACAATTCTCTTGAGCAGAGCTGTTCCTGCTGAAACTTTCTAGAATGAAGTTTTTGTTGTCTGAGAAATCTGATTAATAAAGGATGCCGAGATGGGAGTGTTTGAGTTCTTTACTCAAAAAAGGAGTGGTCAGCTGTAGGGCACTTCTGTAGTTAGGGAATATTTTTTCTTCCATAAGTGGTTGTCGATGTGGTGTGTTCAGAATAAAATGCCTAAAACATGAACAAAGTGCTTAGTTATGAGTTATGCTGGGAGGAAAGACCCTTGATGGAAAGGAGACTAAGAATTCACAAGCCAGGGCAGAGTGAAGTGTCAATGTAGATGATAAAACCCCGAGGGGACAGGAAAACTTGGATATGAAAATCAGACTTGAACCACATGACACACTATGATGTTATGAGCAGAACTGATCTACAGTGACAGACTGAGGTGGAAGAAAACAAGAAAATTAACCGAATGTAGTAGATTCTAACAAAGGAAAATGAAGCAACTGAAGGTTAAGTGATGGGAAATAAGAAAGACACCCACTTTGCTCATGGCCTGACAAAAATCTGAAAAAAAAAAAAAAAAAACATTTCCCACTTCAAGGCTTCAGGCAGAATATCCTAAGCAGCCAGTCCCTTCCTTTGTGAAGTTTCTCATCTAAGTCCTTAAACTAATTATAGGCTATATTATACATTAACATATAGGTTATAATTAACATATAGGTTAATTATACATTAACCAATATGCATTCAATATAATACAAGAACATAATATATTTTATTCAACTGAGTCAATAATTAACTTTCTTGAGTTACAAGTGTATTATTTAACAGAATTGAGAGTTTATATACAAGAAGTGCTATTATTAATTGTTTCTACTACTGAAAACTGAGGACCCTCAACAGAAGATTGGCCAAGTGGTTTTTACCTCTGCTGACACTTCTCTGGATGACCAGGGTTGGGGACTTAACTGTAGACTGGTTTTAGGAAACAATACTTATATTATTTTCTGACTATTACAGTTGTGTGTCCAATGCAAATTGTAGGTAAAGTACGAACAAGTGTAAAGAGAAAATGAGATCATCCTCCCCCACCTATGTAGAAAACAATGGTAACAACTTGGGAATAAACTCTCTACACCATTTCTAAACATTTGTAAACACCGAGATGAGAGCAAAATGCATTAGAGAGAAGGATTGGGCAGCAAGTCTCATACAGATCTGTGAACAGTTAGAACCAATTCTGTCCCGCAGCCCATCTGAGAATGGTTCCTCACTCCAGCAAATGCAGACTCATTTGTCTTTTTTTCTAGCCAGCTCAGTAGGTGATAGTCTAAACAAGATCCCCAAAGGCAAATTATTAAATTATTATCAAACAAATAGAGATAACACTGAACAATTACTACCAGCAGCAAATAAGCCCTGGTAATTTTCTGTGCTACCTGCTCCTTCGCAAGAATCTGATAATGAGATGATGAATGCTATACTTACGAGACTAAAGAGGAACACAGGCTCACATTTTTCTCTAAATGGCTGCAGAGTCACAATGTTGTCAGCTTCAGCCTGAAGGATATTGTAAATGTTTTATACAATAATGAGAAAGCATTATCCACACTATTAGATAGCCTATGTTCAAATGATATAGAGATGTGCACAATTTTTCTGGAACTGCAACATTTTCTAGGTTTGTAATAGTTGTATTAAGGATCAAACTGTATGGATTAGCAACTCAAGCCTTGGGTCTTTGGTGTCTGCAACCAAACTCACCTCTATGTTTCTATCATCCCAGCTGCCCGGTCCCTGCCATCACTTCTCAATCCAGCCCAAATGTTCTTGATCCAAAGACTGTCTCTAATCTCCTCCTGACAGGTCACTTCTGGCTCCAGACTGCACTTGATTGTCCCTCACCCAGGACAGACTATCTCTTTTCAATACTGCTACAGGAAGGTATGGGGCTGTCTCACTTGTTTTGTTAGGAAAACAATTTTCCAAATACATGTAATTCTATCTCCAGTGTATCCAACACCTCTGGCTTCTTGATACACTTGCACTCAACATGCATGACCCACACATAGACACCCCCTGACACACACAGAGAAAGACACAGACATAGACACACACATACACACACACACACACACACACAGAGGAGGGGGGCACAATGTTTCTACAGAAGGGGATGGCTAGTTGTAACTACCATGTGTGGTCTGGAAGAGCGTTAGGCAGAGAAGGGCTATGCCCAAAACATGCAGTGGGTGAAGGGTGAAAGTTTCATGTCCGCTCACAGACTATGGGGTTTAGAGATCTGGAGGACACTGTTTCTGTTTTGGCAGTTTACAGCTGGCTGACTCAGGTATACATCTGTCTAATAGAAATGTATTTTATATTCTCTGGTAGTCACATAAAAGAAATAAGCGAAAATAAAGAAATAAAATACTTTTCTTAACTCAATATTGTATTAGTTTAACACATATTCAATGTAAAAATATTAATGGTGTGTCTCACATCATTTTCCATAATAAAACTTAAAATTTATTACTTTATAAAACTTTTTACTTAAAGAATATTTTAGTGGTTAATATTCAATAAATCATTGTTAATCAATAATTGACCTCTAATAAAAAGTAGATTCACATAGCAAAATATTAAATTTCACAATAATTTGATTTAGTAATATCAGTTTTTAAATTTTTAAAATTTGTTTGTATGTAAGAGAGACAGACAGGCAAGACAGAGAAAGAGAGAAAGTCTGTCTCTCCTTCCACCATTTGAGTCTCAGGGATTGAACTCATGCCATCATGCCTGCCAGCAAGTGCATTCCCCACCGAGCTAGCTCAACAGCCCCCAGCTCTTAAATTTAAATTGATCAAAATTTAAGATGCATTTCTGTAATTGGCGTAACAGATTTCAAGTGTACTGTTGATACATAAAGGCATATTGAACAATAAGATCCTAGCCAATTATTAATTGGATGTAGATAAATGGAATAAGCAATACAATTGAGCTAAATAAATTTGATGATGATATTTAATTTTATCACTTTTTATAACTAATAGGTGAAAAGAGAAATTACTTTTTTTGAAATATTTATGCATAGATAAATATCTAAGGATCTATTCCATGACACCCAGGACACAGATCCCCATAATCTTAACCTAAGGGACATATATTATTGACAATGTCATGAGGTAAAAGAAATATCAACAGACATATGTTCATTTTTATATTTTTCTAAGGCTTACAGTCATGCTGAGTTATCTCAGCATCATAGGAATTAGGTAAAGTCATACTAATTCCCAAACTATTAGAACTAAATATATAGTAAAACTGCCAAGCAAATATTGTTTAGAGTGAACACTGATAGGTTGCTAAATCAAGACAATACTTGAAGTATTGGGGAGTCGTTAAGCCCTAATGTAACAGTAAACAATTTGGATGAAAATGAAAACCTTACAACAGCAAAATGAAGAATCTCATCTTCATTCAGTTCATTTTTCAGCTTTCTGAATAAAGCTTGCACGGCTTTGCAAGGTCCACACCAGGCTTGGTAAACATCAATCACTGGAAGACATTTATGAAAACAGCAGAGTCAAAGAATCTACAGGCTGGCATGCTTCCATCCTGGGTGATGAGGAGGAAGGCAGCTTTGGAACATAGAGTTGAATTCTGCAAAGTGTCCCCCAGTAATTGGGGACAAACCCTGAATGCAGACAGCAGAGAGCTCCAGTACCTGTTAGGCCTTTGTTCAGCAACATCTCATCCCACAGGGTCTGACTATTGATGATTGACTGGGAAAAGCAAAACACTGTAAGATGTAGCAAATGCCATTGCACTAGACAAAGACCTGCTGGCAAGACAGACCCACCTGGAGCTGGACTTCACGCTTTTTGCTTGCCATTTATCTACTTCTGCATGAAACAGAAAAAGAAAAACAAAACATGAGAGGATTTAAACACTGTTATCTTTGAATACCCAAGCAACATCTTTTTAATATTTATGTTTTATTTTATATGAATTGGTGTTTTGCCTGCATGTATAACTATGTAAGGGTGTCAGATCTTGGAATTACAGACAGTTGTTAGATGCCATCTGAATGCTGGGAATCGAACTCAGGTCCTCTAGAAGAACAGTTAGTGCTCTTAATCACTGAGCTATCTTTCCAGCCCCTCCAAACAACATCTTAATTTACAGTCTAATTTCTCTTTAGAAAATATTGGCCTGCACAGACTGGCCTCTCGAGAAGAGATGATATCATAGGCAGACTAGTGCATGATGGGCCAGATTATCCGAACAAACCAAAGCTATGTACAAATGTTAAGGGGTTCTGTTTAAAGTCATAATATGGGGAGTGTCTTCCGTGTGTATACTGTGTGGGGACTATTTGTCTGTGGGTACACTGTGTAAGTGTGTGTGTGTATTTTTAAAGTTATACTATGTGTGTTGTGTGTGTTTTAATATTGTTATACTATATGTGTTATATGTATGTGTTTTAATATTGCAAAATCATACTGTTTGTGTTGTTTGTGTTATATTGTAAAGTCCTACTGTGTTGTGTCTATTTTAATATTGTAAAGTTATACTTTGTGTTGTATTTATTTTTTAATATGGTAATTGTCTCTTACACCTTCAGCAGAATATTTAATTGGCTGGGAACATGCTCTTCAGATCTGCTCACTCCAAGGTTATTGAATTTTTAGAACAAAATCACTAGTGTTCTCTGAAGCACGTTATAAATATTTCATGGGTGTTGACATCAGGGGTGGATAGTAGACATTATAGTAAAAGAAAGGAACAGCCCCTAAAACTACATCCCAACGAAGTTACTATACATCATAGCAAAAGGGGCCTCTCAGCTAGACTGGGGCCTTTAAAGACCATCAAAACTGACTCCCTCACTGGGGTCCATAGCCCTTGGTTTTATGAGCTCCTGAAGTTCAGTACCTGGACAGCTGGGTCAGGCCCCGGTGGAGGATGGCAGGGCGCCTGCTGTGCCTTCTTCCCCAGCAGGTCCAGCTAAAGGAGGGGATAAGGGGTGCCTGGTATCACCCTCTGAAAGATGAGAAGCAAAGTCGCCAACGTTCAGTCCTCGAGACCTGGTCTGCCCTGCCCTGCCCTTCTCTTCCTGTGCTGCAGGCTCGAGGCTCCCGCTCGCAGCGGGTAAAACTGAGTACCAACCTTAGAAGCAGTTGGTGCCTAAAAAATCTTTCACCACTCCTGCCACAGCCCTGGAAATAAGATTGCCAGCTCCTCAAGACTCCTCCTTCTGCTGCCTCCTGCTGAATTGCAGTATCTGAACCTATCCTGGGTGTCCCCAACCATTCCCCCCCACTTTCGCTGCATGCACATCTCAGCATTTCTGGTTTCCCATAGCTAATAACCAAAACCACCTGAAACATACGGTGTATGCTTTTCCTTTACTAGAAAGTTTCTTCAAAAGATACTTCTCTTTGCGGGAAGCAGCACAAACCTTGAAGTTGAAGGACTCAGTAAAATATAAGCTTTGCATTCGCCTCGCAGATTGACCTGCGAGAATTTCTGCATACTCCGGCCAGCACTGCTTTCCGCATGCTCAACTGCCTATCGTCACCAGCGATTTTGAGATCCATATTGTAAAGAACAAAAGCAAGAACTTTGCTGAGGAGCGGGCATGTGTATTTGCTATTTTCTCTGTAGCTCAGCAGAGTGCATGCCACACATGCACAAACGGCCAGGTTGCATCTTGGTACAACCGGAAATCAGGTGTATCAATTATTGTGCCAACTAAAAGTGAACTTTCTAACCAAACTTTCACAGACCATTCATGGACCCACAATTTCTAAAATACTAAAATAGTCAGTGCTTTGAGAATATTCTGTTTGCTGTTGCTATTTAACTTTTTCAATAAAATCTTGATCCTTTCACCTGAATGTGTTCTTCCTGAAGTCCTTATATTAATTTTTCATTTTTGTATGTTTATGAAAATATTTTGCTGTTTATTGCCTCTAGTTGAATTTCACAATTAAAAACATTTAGTTGTAACTTCCCTGGATGTCCATCAGGTGGCAGTATGCACTTCTGTGACTACCAGAAGCTGCACAGGAGGAAATCCCACAAAAATCTCAGATTCCTGCTGCCTCCAGGGCTCTGAAGCTTCTTTGCCTACAGTACACTGAGGTTCAACCACAATCTGGGACATCAAAGACATAAAGAGCTCTCGATTCCTACAGCAGGGCTTTGCACTGATTATCTTGTTGTGGACAATCTTATTTCCCGTAATAAAATGGCACCATTTGGAGGATGCAGGACAATCTAGCAATTAGCCTACCCATGTGACATTGAACCTCAAGGTCCCAGTTTTTTGTTCATTTGCTTGTTTGTTGGAGAGAGAGTCTCACTACACACTTCAGGATATTCTCTTCTTAATGGTCTTTTTGTGTCATTTTTCTCTTCAAAATATGCAGGAAACTGCATACTCAATGTTTAAGTGTATTGTTATGATGCTGGTTTATTTAGAGACACTTTTCTTCTATTTGATCCAACTGCTCTTAGCTCACTTTTCTGCAGGACACTGCATATTCCTAAAGCAGGAATCACCAAACACATGTTCACTTTCTTGATCACAGTTTCTAGAAATTCATCATCAATTAAAGTAGCTGAAGGTGACCCTTTTGGGGTATTCTTGAAAGCAATTGTGTTCAATTGCTTCTCATGCTCATTGAACCATGGTTCTTTAAGCTGGCTTCTGTAGCTCTAGCAGATATGAACTAGGACTTGAGTAAATTTAGAATGTATTTTTAAGTGTGAAAATATTATTATCCTGAATCTAAGCCATTGCTGTTGATGAGTTCTCAGGAAATGCAAAGAACTCCTCATATTATAGTTGTGGAGATTGAGACCCCAAGGAATCCTCATATTATAGTTGTAGAACTTGAGACGAGAAAATAGCCCAAGTAATAGAATGAAACTTCACCTAGGAACAGGTGAATCTTCCCTCACATAGTTGAGAAGAAATGCTGCTGAGTCACATAGCACATTGCCTCCTTTCCTAGTGCCCACAATTGTGACTTTATATCTTGTTTATATTTTATTTTGGTAGAGGAATCAGCTCCTTCAGGTTCTAGCCTTCTTTTTTTAATGTTTTATTTTTATCTCATGTATTGGGAGTTTTGCATGAATGTATGTCTGTGCACCAAAAACATGTACTGCCCACAAAAGCTAGAATCCCCTGGAACTAGAGTTACAGATTGTTCTTAGCCACTGTGTGGTGATGAAAGTCCACGTCAGGTCCTCTAGAAGAATAGCAGTGCTGTTAACAACTGAGCCACCTCCTCAGTGCATGTGCTATTCTCCTTGGCCACACTGGCAATTATACGATTCTAGTTTCACAAATCAAGACATCTGGCCAAATAAGAATGACCAGTCTGAAATGTTATTATTGTCTACATGTGTCGGTATAGACAGGATTCTGCATTTTCTCTTTTTTTCACCAGCTTTGGGAACCATAAGGCAGGAGTTTCTGCCTTCATATCATTAGGGTATTGGCTTTTGTTTGAGAGTCAAACCTTCATGTACTCAACCACTGAAATTGGGTATTTGCTTGGTATTTAGATGAACATTTTCTAGTCTAGCCTGATTAGTTCATTTGTGCAGAAAAGTACATTCTCATCCCAGCAAACCTAAAATTAAAAATCATAATTTCGCTGCTTAGTAAATCCTTTCCCCTATGCACATATAAAATATTAGAGTATGTATGTAAAGGCAAGGGCCTATACTATATTTCATAATAACACTTTTCTGCATGTAACATGAAAGCCAAATAAAAACTGTTGGATGTATATAGTTGTTTATTTTTCTCAGGGTAGAAGTGTAGTTAAAAAAGATGGCCCACAACCCAAACATCACCAAAATCCAGCCTATTAGTGACTCCTTCTTTCTGGGGTCTTCTGGTTTTAGTAGCTTTAATTAATTAATTATAAAGAAAAATGTAAATTAAATATGTTGTGGTAGGGCCTGGGATAGGTGTTGCCCATAGATGCTATGGAAATGGAGGCTCAGGGGAGGCTTTCTAAAGGAAGCCATGGGTGTTTTGTGGTTCCTGGAAGGTAAAGAGGGCTCACATCACATTTCCCTGAAGTACATGCCTGTCCTGAAGAGGACATAAACATTGAATCACTTTACTGCAGGGGCCAAGCCATAGGATACAGCCATGTCAGCAGAGTGCTTGTCTGCCAGCAGGTAGAAGTTCCTTGAGGAAGCTAGAATAATCTCTAATAGAAATGAAACCAGTGAGGGATTACACAGGGATGGAATGATTTCTGTAGCTTAAAATGTACACTGCCCAGAAACTAGAGAATGTGTTGGAAGAGAATGGGGAGACATAAAGAAAACATGGCCAGGGAAGACATACAAGCAACGAATTTAAGAAACATTGCTTGCTGTGAGATAACAAGGAAAAGTTGCAGAAGCATGAGTGATAGCAGAGGATGGGAGCACTTGATAAGTGTTCTGGTGTGCCCCCAGTTGCTGCAATGCTAGGGCACCGTTCCAATTCCAAATTGCCCCAATAAGACAAAATACTGGAATTTTGCCATTCTTCCCAAAGCATATATAATTGTGCTTATATATTGTAGTTTATTAAACATGCAGAAGCATTATGTTTTTTAAAAACAATTTCTATACTTAATTTAAGATGCCTTATTACCAATTAATGCTAATGTTTCCTTGAAACATGACCTCTGTGGGAGTATCCAACCACTTTCTTATTGGGTCTAAGGTCTGACCTATGAAATGGGGACCTGTGAAATACCTGACACTGTTGAAGGATACAAGAGGCTAGATAACCCTAGGGAAGAACCCAATTCTATCATTATGCTAAATGACCATGAGTTAAAATGGCTCCTAATGACTTACTGCTATGCCTGTAGGTCAGAACATATCTTAACCCTTATTGGAGAAGCTTCTCCTTAGAGTAGATGGCAATTAACTCAGAGAGTCGCAGTTGGTTTCTGTACAAAGAGTAAGGGACTATGGAATGCTCAGTCCTAAATGGGACATTTGTGTCACATTCCTATTCCAAGGCTTGGGGGTCTTTGTAGGAAAGGAACATGTGGTAAGAACTAGAGATAGTCAACAACACCAAAGCAGCAACGTTTTCTATCCACAATAGGACAGGTGTCATGACAGCAGACATGAGACTTGTACAAGCTCCATCCAGATAAAAATCTTACGTTGGGTGGGGGAAAGTGAGCATGAAATCCCATGAAGTAGCAGAGGAACTGGTATGTATGTTCCTCATACCAGGAGGAGGGTCAGTTTTCTTTAACAATATGACCCCTCCTAAGATGACCACACATCAGAAGCTGCCATTTTCCCAATACTAACCGGGCAACACAATTGGGAGGTAAGAAAGAGGGGGAAGAAGAGGAGGAAGAGGAGGAGGAGGAAGAGGAAGAAATTAGAAATTTCAAAGTCTTAGAAAGACTGGGAGGGTGGAAGGGATGGGTGGGTGGGAAGGGTGATGGTGGAGACTGCAGAGGTAGATGTTTTAAGAATATACTGTCTGGAATGCTCAAAGAATTAATAAAATTATTAAGGGGAGGGAGGAATAAGCACAAAGGAGTAGACAGATCTGTAGAATAGAAGAAAGATTTCAGAATTTTTTTAAAAAACCATCTGGAGTATAAGAACAATTACACAGATAGGCCACTCAGGATTGCCAAAACTTTCAATTTGGAGAAAAAAAGAAAAAATTTTAAAGCATGTAATTTAAATAAGATGGTCAGAATATATAATTTACTATTGAAAAATTCCCCATATGGGAAAGATTAAATATTAACAAATATTAGACCAGGTGGTGATCAGATTAAATGAGTTAATAGTTCATTTTATCTGGTTTTCAAGTGCAAAATATTTATGGGTTTCTTAAAATGTTTAATATTTTTGTGAAGAGATGTGATTTATTTCACACTTTCGGGGTACAGTAGCATCAATGTTCACAAAGTATAATATTGTTCATTTTTAATAAAGAATGTGATTGGATGCTTGTTTTTAAAACATTGGCTTAATCTTTGTGTGAGAGGAATTGTTCAAATGTCTGGGTAAGTTTTTTTTAACAATGTTGCAACTATGTCTTCACATGGGAATGTGACTTTAAAAGAAGAGAGGGACAGGATTCTGTGTTTACCCTGTCACGGTATAGAAGGTATTTGATATTATCAGGAGATGGTCCTGTGCTCTTTCAGTATCTAGATCTCAATTAGTTTCTCTACCTAATCAATTAATCAGGATGATTTATAGTTAGCGAATCATGGAGTGTAGGAGGAAATCAGAATATTTTGGAAAAAGAATTTGATAAAATAAGGAAACTTGTTTTTTAAATTTTTTAATTACTTTTAAAAATTGCTCATTTCTAATGTGGAAATGTCTTTCTATATGCTGTGAATATCCTTCTTTAAATAAAGGAACTGTTTCAGCCTGTGTCACGCACCATAAAAGTAGGTAGAGTTAAGAGAGAGACAATCTAGCCACTGAAGAATGTAATGAAATAGGTAAGCCACTGGCCATGTGGCAAGACAGATTAATGGAAATGGGTTGAATTAAGATGAAATAACTAGCTAGCAATATGCCTGAGACACAGGCCAAGCAAGATGAAATTAATACAAGCGTCTGAGTCATTTTTTGGGAGGAAAGTGGCCATGGGCAGGTCCGGACTGCAGGTGTGTGGGTCTGGACCCCTGGCTGGATGGGGTCAGAAACCTCATACAACACATTTCATTTGTCTGCTCGTGCACATGAGCATTCACAGCGCGCCCAGGTCCTGTGTGGAAATGTCAGTCGGAGGACAACCTGCAGCATTTGTTTTTCTCTTTCCACCATTCCAGGGATCAAGCTGAAGTGAGGTGTGTGGCGAGGACCTCTACTCACAAATCCATCTCACCAGCCTGAACGTGTATTATTGAGAGAATTTATTACTTGTCTACATTTGAGATAGCTCATGAACTGACTTCATCCCCTTTATGCTGCTCAAGTAGAATACCACACACATACTGGTTAATTTTTGAAGAAAGTAAACTTATTTTCTATAGTTTGGGAGTTTTGCTAAACCAATGTAGAGGTGCTACCAGGGGGTAAGAACTTTCCTATGATTTCCTATGATAAGGGAGAGTTGGGAACACAGAGGTCCTTGTACTCACAGAGTGAAGGTCACATGAATTAACGATGCTCTCTATTAGCATGCTCAAATTTCCTAATTTCCTAACCCACCATCATTTTTGTTGCAGATTATAATGTGTTTTAGTTAATGGCTTCTGTGGAGGCTAAGTGATTGAAATGTACAAACCTTGCTTATGGTGAAAATTCAGTAGTTATTGCATATTTTTGTACAGAGATATTTATACTTTAAACCATTTTTCTTAGTGTTTCTGTGTAGAATTGTATTCTTTTTAAAGCCTGTAAATGCATCATTTCACAAAAGTTTCTATCATCAATTAGTAAAAGTAGAGTGGAGGAGAAGAAGCAGGATAAGGAAGAAGAAGGCGGCTATGTGGGGGACATTTGTTCAGATGCCCACTGCTGGTGTCCTGTTCCACTCAGTCATTGGCCACTAAATGAGAAAACAAAATTTGACTATAGCCTTTGATTTCAGGTCATCTTAATACAATTATTTCATCTGAGACAAATGATTCTTTCCTCAGAATAAGAAAGGTCATGAATACCCATGACATAATGTTCCATATTAAATTCTTATTCTCCTCACAGAGATATAATAACATAGTTAAATTTGCTCTCTGGCTTAACACAATAGAAAAAATATTGAAATACAAGAAACAATGGTTTTAAAGACATTAGCTAGATATAAGCAAAAGGGTGTTCATCAATAGGAGAGAGCAATCAAATGAGATGAGTCCCTCTCCTTGCACTCCTCCCCTGGACTCCTCCCCCGGACTCCTCCCCTGTACTCCTCCCGTGCACTCCTCCCCTGCACTCCTCCCCTGGACTCCTCCCCTGCACTCCTCCCCTGCACTCCTCCCCTGCACTCCTCCC